>JAYDZG010000011.1:17145284-17175959 GCA_034509265.1 Microcambeva bendego
TGCAAGGCACACGGTAACACCCTTGATGGGGCACCAATCACAGGTACTTACGGGACAATTCAGTGTCTTCAATCAACCTGGTGGCATGTTTTTGGACTGGGAGGACATGCAAAGGACCTAGATCACCCAACCAGGGATACAACCCAGGACCTTCTCGCAATGTAAAATCAAGAACTACTAACAAGCTGACCCTCAGTTGGAGTTCTGTGGGGAGGGATGGTCAACAGCCTTTTCATTGGGATATTCACTTATCAGTGCTGGACTTGAGCTTGGATAAAAATAGAAGGGTTGCTTGTAGCCATAATTTGCTGTGTTTTGTTTATTCCAGGGGATGATGAGCAGAGCGACTGGTTCTTTGATGGTGAATGTGGGTCAGGTATAAATGTTCCAGCTTTGATGTCCAGCAGAGAGTCTGAAATGGCCCCCAGAGCTGCCACGCTGGACACTATGAGAGAGAGGCATCATTCATCTACTTTCCTTCACCCAGCCCAACCCAGTCAGAGAGGTACAGTACGGTGCTAAATCAGTTTTTCTTTAGTGGTGTGAAAATACTTAGATTTAATGACCAGCAGCTTAGAGTGCTGAAATGTTTTTTTTTTTTAAATAAATTTAGAACTTTGGGCTTTGTGTAATTCCGTTTTAGTTGGGAGGTTATTAAAACTCAAAAAGCTTTCTGGTCATTTTGCAGTTAACAATGTAGTAAGCAATTCAGTACATTTCTTAGCTTGGATTTTCTTTGTTTAATTTTAAATTAATTAAAATCAATCCTGGTCAGGGTCATGATGGGTTCAGATTCACTAGAATCATGGGTGCAATGCAGTAATAAACCCTGTACAAGATGCTGATCCATTGCTGGCTGCGGCCACCACCTTTCCCTCTACATGGCAAATCTGTCTGTAGGTAGATCCCTCAACTTGCTCAAACCCACCACTGGGGATTTGAACCCTGTATCTCAGCTATAGAGGGCTGGCAGTGTTTACTGCTGCACCATTAAAATACATATTTTTCCTAAATTATTTGCTTTGGCTTTGTTTGTATTATGTGACTTTTATTTGTCATCTGTCACTATTATTAAGACCTAAACACCCTGAAAGTAAAATGACAAAATAAAAACTTATTATGAATCTATATTTATGTGTATAAATAAAATGTAGTCCTTATTCTTTTCGTTTCAGGTTATTCCACCCATGGGAGCCGTTTACCAGGTGTAACTACATGCTGCGTTAGGAAAAACAGGAGGAGACTTCCTGGCAAGGTGACCTGCCAAAACATAACCATCAGAGCGAATTTGCAATCCGTGTCACTCTGATAATGTTTTAATGAATCTGAATGGATTAATTTTGTCTTTTCACAGGATAACAGCTTTGCTGCTTGTGTGGACAAACTGAGACACTACTCCCATGATTCCTATCAGAAGGAGTAAGAAAACAATCCTTTTTTATTGTATTCATCTGAATTGATTTCAAGCAATATAAAGCTTTTTAAATGACCGAGTGAATCATTTCTAACAGGTTCTGGTTGCCACACCACGGGAAGCGGGAAAGAAATCAGGTACTGCATATAAACGAATATGTGTGTGAGAGAGATCCGTGTCATGGGAGTTAGCATTAGTCAAGCCTACTTTAAAAAAATAAAATAAAATGATGGGTAAAATTATATTTGGTTAATGTAATGTATAAGATCTCTTAAGAGATACTAAATTGTCCATGTCCTGTCATTATTGTATTTAGAGTGGTTAATTTCCAAGCTTTTCGGGACAATTTAGATTATTTCCAGATCTGAAAAAAAAAACATGTAAGAAATAATACAAATCTGAGCCTGTGTTCTAAGCCAGTTTCTGCAGTTTTGTGGAAATCATTGATTTTGTATGTTTCTTTGATTTCTGTTCTAGCTGAAACCTCTGTGTTCACTGTCCATGTATCCCATTGGCGTAGTGCCAGAGAGTTCCCATTCCAGATACTCTTCATCTGAGTGCAAAACCAGGTAATTTATTTAAAACATATATCACCCATGGAAAAAAGTAACTGTTCCCCAAACCAAGTAACGGCCACCCTTGATGGTAACAACTGCAATCAAATATCACCTCTATCACTGCAGGGGCAGAATCCCATCTTATCATTGGCGCTACCCATCTTAGCAGAATTGTTTAATTCGACTTGGGTTTTTGAGCTTGAACTAAGTATTCAAATCAGGATGAGTTTGTCAGCTGTGGTTTGTGCCTTGTATTTTTTCCCAGTGTCTTTATACTGTCAAATCGTCCACATTGACTTTAATTGAAGCAAATAAGGTCTGCAGCTCTTTATATATTTAGATGCCATTTATATAATTAGTTATTTATAAAGTATATTTATATGTTTATCTGTTTTTGTGATCTAAATGAGTTGTCAGTGCTCTCTTAGTAAAATGTAGGTTAACCAGTCCAAGGTTCCTCACTGTTCTGTGGTTTTTCCATTGGTGGATAATGGCTCTCACTGTGGTTTGCTGGAGCGTCTTGGCAATAGCTCGGTAACCTGACAGCCTGACGGTAATTGTGTCTGGTGAAAGGGAACCAAATGTCAGTAAACTTTTTCAACATTCAAGATTCTTTAGTCAGTGTTGTACATGTCCAAGACATAAAGTAGATTTAAGATATTGTTTATTTCTCAGTTTAATAGAAACAAGAAACATAATATCATTTTGTTTTCTGGTTAAGCAGTCAGGTCTGGACAGTACTTTTGTATTTCTAAATTAATTTTACTTGGGATATTTTTTTATAATGTTAGATATCATTGGATTATATGAAACTATAAAGGAATATGGATGAAGTCACATATTTTTACTACACTGTAAATCCGAAAATAGGCTTCACTAAAGGTTTAGTTTTATTAGCACCTTGTTTTGTCAAAACAAAATAACTAAGCTTTGCTTGGTCTTCATCCCATTAAGCGAAACAATTATCATTGACGCCAGTGATAAGGTGAAGCACTATTGTCTTTATGCCAGTCAGTTCAGCACAACTTCTCTTGGAGCATTGAGCTGCTTAGAGCATGTATAAAAAGATTTTCATCTCTCCTGGGTGTGTCAAACCCAGAATTGAACACATTTGCTGTCAAAGCTCAATATATTGATGAACCATTTTTAGTCTACTTCTCCCGATGAACTGTGCATTGAGCAAAGGGTGTGAGGGTTAACTGATTTGACCTGCATGGAAGTTTTTCCTAGGGTCAGTGTGATTTTGATGTGTATAAAATCACTACAAAAGACAACTCCCTCAGGACTGCAGCTCAAACTGTGACCTTCTCATCGAAGGGGCTTGCTGGGAATGAATGTGTCTGTTGTGGCAGTGGGCTTACTGTTGTTGTGTTCACCAGGCATTTAGATAAATATGAGTTAATATGAAGTGCACAAGGGACTTTTTGCTTTAGGGAGGTCTTTAAGGAATGTCAGTGGATTTCAAAGGATTAAAGTATAGCTGTGCGATACAAAACACTTGTTCTAGACAATGACATCAGAAGAATCTTAAAATGTGCTTCTTTCTACTTGCTACTTATTTTTTGAGACAAAGTACAAAACATGGTCGTCACTTCACAACAAGAACATTCTGGGTTCGATTCCCAGGTAGAGCTGTACGGGTCCTTTCTGTGAGGAGTTTGCAGGTTCTCTCCGAGTCTGAGGGGATTTTTTTGGGATGACATGCAAGTCAGGTGAATTGGAGTTAGAAAATACTACTGATAAATCTGCCAGTACTATCATGAATGTGATAAAAGTGTGTTAAACATGATGTTAAAATCTTAATACATAAATAAGAAGTAAAAGAAAAAAATGAGGTGCTTTGGAATGCACTTCTTACCTTCTGTCACAGTTCCTGAAAAATTAAAACCTAAACTTAAACTATGTCCCCATCTCACTAAGTTTGAATGAAAAATGTCCTCAAGATTTCTTTCTTTGTTTATTTATTTATTTATTCATTTAGGCTCTCATGGTATGTCAAAGACAAGACAAGCTTTGAGGTACACACTGGCTCTGAGGGATCTGCATACTTATTGAGACTTTAATTGCCTCAAGACCGTTTGACTTGACTGCATTGTGCCTTTGGTGCCTATTTACAGTGCATTCCTAATTCCCGTCTTTGCTCTCTCGTGTTCCTCCGTCCCTCCATCTCCTGGGCCGGCCTAAAAAGCTTCCAGTCTTTCCTTGATGAGGGGCAGAGACACAACGCCAATAAAGCGACTGCACTTCTTAGCGTTCTCTTTCATACTTTTAGCCTTTCTTCTTTCACCTGAAAGGTTCCTTCAGATTGCAGTTTGAAGCATGTTGAATACTAATTTTCAGCTATTAAAAGGCTCTGGTATCTTTGCCATGCTCTCATTTGAATGCTGTACTCAGGGGACGCCTCCTAATTCCTTTATAGAAGAATTCCAAATCCCTTTACTTCAAAAAGTATAAATCATACTCCCAAATGAATGAGTGGGAGAGGGGGTTTATGCGGGGTGTCTCTGATGTGTCCCTCAGTTAGTAGCAGCCGTGTTGAGCTCCAAAAGTTGCTGAAATCCAGCTTATGAGGGAAGATGGATGTTCTCCTGACCCAGGCCACCAGCAAATCTCAGAACCAGCAACCATCAGAACGGCATGCACATATGCAATAATGTATTCATTATATAACATTGTAGTGACTTGGTGTAAATATTTTTGTATCAGTGATTATCTGTGGATATTCTTGGTTGTTCTCTCAGTATTGACACTAAATCCCAACAACACTGCTGCACTTGCTACACTCATACCAGTTTAACACCATGATAATTTAACCATGGTATAACCATGATAATTTCATTGCAGTGCTGACAATATCATACAAGAACAAATATCTGGTCAGTTGGGAAGTATGGGGTTCTAATAAATTGGAAATATGATGAAGGTTCTGAGCATAGCAAAGCACACACACACACACACACCTATAGGACACTTCATTGTCTCCAGTTAACCTTATATTTAAATTGCAAAGAAAAACATTTCAGACAAAACTTTGTGTGAATATAAAACAAACAAAATATGACATTCATAACTCACTGAAAGTGGTGACAAAGGCAAATAAGGGTATACAGTTAACTGTGTTGTAGATGGTTATACAATTAGCTGGCTCCGGTTCACCACTTGTGCCGATCATTGTGAGATAACTGTCAGTCAGCTAAAAGATAATATCTTACAGTGAAAGATTGCAAAGCATTTAGGTCTTTCACCATCTACAGTTCATAATATCATGAAGGCCAAGGGACATTTTGGTACTTTTTGTCAGTTAACACAGTCCACTGCGTCAGTTTTCTGGGCTCAGGATCACCTGGACCAAAAGACAGTAGAAGCACTTTTTTGGTGAGAGGGGGTGGTTTGTGTTAGATGTTGGATTCTCCAGACAGTTACTTCTGAAAAGTGCAAAATCAGCATCTGAGACATCATGGTGGTGCATCAGTGCCCACAGCATGAGTGATCTGCATATATGTGAAGGTACTATTGATGACCTTTACATATATAAGATTTGGGTAAACATTTTTATTTTAGGACAGAGACAAACCTTTCTGTGTGAGTTACAATAGAGTAGACAGAGTAGTGTTGTAGTAGTGAGTAGTGCTTGACTGGCCTTCTTGCTATCCCATTCTGTCTTCTATTAAAAATATATGGAACATTATGAAGAAGTGAATTAGACAACAATGACCACAGCAGCAGAAAGTCTTTTATACAGCAAAAATCGGGAATTATCCCACTTGTTATTATCCAACAGTTATTATCTTCAATTTCAAGACCATTCAGAACAAAATATTTTCTTTAATATTTTTCATAATCCATATTTTCCTTCAAATGAATTAAGAAATTATAGATTTCAGTTTTCAATTTAGGCTAGCGCAGTGTCTTGGTATTGGTTCGATCACCAAGTAGGAAGTTCTCATGCATGTTCTCATGTTCTTCCTGTGTCCACATGGGTTTCCCCCAGGTGTAGTGGTTTTCTCCCACAGTCCAAAAACCTATAAAATAGATTTATATCTGTGTGTGTCTTCCTTGCAATGGACTGGTGCCCCGTCAAGGGTGTTTCTGTGTGCGTTGCGGCCATTGAAAAGCCCCTAATGATCCCGATTGGATATGCAATAAGAAAATAAGTGAGTGAGTACATTTTCATTTAATTTTTAGAATGTGTTTTAACTTTTCTTGAAACAAGGTTTGTATTTTGGTGTTTTCTATTATTTCCCTATATGATGTACAGTAAACATTGTTAACTCGTCGAGAGTTGTTTTATATTGGCGTGATTGTGTTTGAACAGACATCAGCCTTTGACAGATCACCCTGTTATACCTCACACACTGCTAGCATGTTAAAATGCATAACCACATCCCACCTGCTTCTGGTCCACGCAGGTTTTACTCGATAGACTTTATTTATTTCTAAATGACATTCTGCGGCTCGAGATAAATCATAGTCCTCCAGCACTGCTCTTGCCTGCTTTTCATTTTAATTGTAAGATCTTGATGTCAGCAGTTAGTATATTGGTGTGAGTGGCCTATTGATTATTGATTTGCTAGCATTGATTGCAATCCCAGAGGACCCTAATCCTTTTTGATTCATTTGAATACCTCTATTCATCTTGAGATCCTCCTCACACCTGGAGTGCCCTGTAGCCTAATGAAAATAGATGGTGTGCCAGCAGCTAGCGGCAGCTCCTGCGTCTTTTTGATTTATTATTTTTAATTGATATATCTGCTTCAGAGGTGTGGGTATGCGAATGACAATTGACCCTCGTGTCAGTGTGGGTTTATGTCGGACCTGAGGGACCAGTGCATGCTAACAATGTTCCAGATGTCTTTGCATGACTCAGTTGCTTTTGTCGTAGTTTGTCTGGGTTTAGGAAATGCGCTTCAAAAAAGAATGCAACAATTATGCAAACAAATTATGCAAACGGCATTTTAAAAACCATTAAAAAAACAAATAAATATAGGAAACAAAGAACTGTAACATTTGTAAATTAGCAGTGTAGAATTTCTACCATACTGGCAGTTAGCAATAAAATGAACTCCTCATTCACTCATTAAATTATACATAATGCTTCATTACTGTGTACCAACAGCACTTTCCTAACTTGATTATTCAAATTTGCTTACATTTCTGCTACTCATTTTTTGTGACACAACAAGCTAGCAGGGAATTTAAATTTTTTATCTCAAATGGATACATTTACAACATCTTTTTTGATAACATCAAGCTGTTGAAACAGGTATAGAATGATGCACGGAAGAGTTTTACATGTCATATAAAAATTATGCCAGTTTAGATTTAGTGAAGAGAACTGAAGTCAGGTCCTGATGTTATACTCAAAGGCTGGGGTTACATTTAAAGTTAAGTTAAACTTAATAATGTATTATTTTAGTGCCATCAGCAAAAAATATGTGGGTGTAGCCATTGATGCACATCTGCTTTCACATCTTTACATGAAAAAGTTCTTCCTCCTACAAAGTTTTTCAACAGATGGAGCTGTAAGCGGTTTTAAACACTACCGATTACTACTACTCACCGTTTCCAACCAAATTATTAAAGTGTGAAAAACTTTAGAAGATCCCTCAAGGCAAAACATCATGACCACCTTCATAATATCGTGTTGGTCCCCCATTTGCTGCCACATACACAACAAACTGTAATTCACTGTGCATCGATGAGCCTTGGCTGGCCATGACCCTATATAGATAGATACTGACCACTGCGGACCAGGAACACCCAACAACAGCTGCAGAGTCATCTGGGCATCACAATGTGGTCCTGGTCAAACCCAATTTACTGCATCTAAGATCAACAAGGATAAAATGTTTACTCACTGCTTAATATATCCCACCCACTAACCGGTTCTGTGATGAAGAGATGATGGATGGTATTCACTTCACCTGTCAGTGGTCATAATGTTATGTCATGTCGGTGTATATCAGCTTTTGAACCAACATGATATTTACCTGGCTGTTGTACTAGTTCTTGTGTTGATCAATTGGTTCTGGATGAACTTCTTGTTATATAATTTGTGTAATTGGTTTAAGCTAAAATCAGTCCAAAGGTGAGAACTTTAAGCATGCCTGCTGTAACAATACTCGGACCACTACAAATACAAACCTGTAATGCTAGCGGAGTTTCACTTGATCTGTCTTAAAAAATAGCCAGAAAGAAACTGACAGTCTGACAGAGCTTTAGCGAAGCTGAGAAAGACAGAGGGCCATACCCCTGTGAATTAGACTCAAATGCATCTGGGTATTATGTTTAATACTGGCCAGGGCAGCAGCCAGTGAAATAATGTGGTGTTTAAGCGGCCATTGATTTTGGAATTAAAAAGTTAGTTTGCAAAGATTTACTGTGGGGAGTTCAATGCTTGAGCTCTTTATCAGTGCGGCAAATGGCTGGTTATATGCTGTCCGACAGAGCTACGATTGAGGGATCGATAGATGTGTGATTTACTAACTGGGCTACAGCTAATCAATAAGTATAAAAGTAAATGAAATATGCATTACAAAGATTTTATTAGAGGGAGGTAACAGGCGGAGAATACCGGTCAAGTCATTTATTTTTATACCTATTGATTATACAACATAGAGACTTTGCTCAGCTCTCCCCCCTCTTCTATCTTCTCAGGTAGCTTGAGTATCATGTAATTTATGGCTTTTGAGGTCAGGGAATGCACAGGCAGTTAAAGGGTCCCTATCTCAGCAAGCCGGAGTTGAGGGTTTTATAGAGGTGCCAAAGATGAGCTGCACTCTGGTAGGTATCACATTCTCCCGAGTGGTCATTGTTTCTCACATAAGCCTCCAATATAGGTAATATCCTGACAATAAACGCTTATATATATACTACCCAGGAGGCTTATAGATACAGGCGACAATACCGCAGAAGAACAACAGCAGTTTTACAAGTAAGAATAACTATCTCGTAGGTATTTTTTTTCTCTGACGAGATCATATGATGTTCACACGCTCTCACATCAGCTCTCAAAGCATCAGCCCCCTCCCCCTCGGCTGTCGAGAGGACCTTGACCTTAACTTTACATCACAGTAGACGCAGGGGGTCTGTAGCCAGGGTAATTTGTTTATCTGTACCCAGCAGCGACAGAGACACACGGCTCAAGCACCTCCTTTCCTTCCACTGATATTTCTGTTAAAACTCCAGCACTACATCTTACTTCTTCCTGCCTTGAACTGCTGCACTCCCGAGGCTGTTTTTCATTTCTACTAGCTACAGATATTTTCTGAATAAATAAATTCAGTGCATTACATACTTTGAACAGAGCCTTGGGAATTTCGAAGGGTATTTTTTTTTCATTCTATAACCCCACACCATCCTATGTGCTATTTATTTTAATAATTGCTTTGCATTTGTAATAGTGATAGATGGCAAAGCATAAATCTTACAATGGAATACAGCTTTATTATACCAAATATATGATATTATTTATGATGTAAAAGTGTAGAGCCACATTACTTGCTCTGAACATGAGATTAAAAAGCTGGTTAATTCATTAAGCAAATAAGACAATCCCCCATCTCCCAACTTCTCCCAACTTATCTACTTTTAAAATGTATTAAGTATGTGTTTCAAAAATACACTTTCAATTTTCATTTCATTAATATGGAGTTAAATAAGAAGGTTGAGGTCAGCACTGGAGTTCCTGACCGTGTCAAAGTTTTTTTTTTCTCTGTACACCCTGACAGTTATGCTGGAACAGAATGGGGCTTGTGGGGCTGGAGTGCACTGTTAAACACTTTGGAAAGCCTATACATTATTTAATATAATTGATTTTATACACATTAGCAAAGAAGCTTGCTATTGACACTGTGATGTCATTGATCCAAAGGTTTTCTTTGGCTCTTTTTGTATTTGATGGTTAAGGGACAGTGGTATACAAGTATTCATGATACACGACTATTCTGAACATTTCACCCTGTTACATTTAGTGTGTGTGTGTGTGTGTGTTGTTTCTCTATAGTAGACAGCGTAGTGTACAGCTGGGATTTCTATGTGCAGGAGATGTCAAGAGAAGGAGGAAAACCATAGCGATATCTCCAGCATCTTCAGGTACTGCCTACTGCAATCCACAAATAAAACAGACTTACAGATGTTTTATGAAAAGTGTGCAAACTGCTACCCTTCTGCCCTGTAAACCATCTAATGGAAAGCGGTTTCCAGGTTAGAAAAGTGTATATTGTTTTTCTCTGAACAAAGTAATGAAATCCAATGATTAACCTAGTGATGCTTGTTTATGAATACTGGCAAAGGTATTTTAACCATGAAATCAGATACATCGATCAATAGCCAAAAATGTAATAATGATGAAACAGTGTTATTCCACCAGATGCAATTTACACTGAGACCATTTATGTTATAATTCTATCACCTATGATGATCTTTTTTAATGAAGATGTGTATGTTTTAATGTACGATGAACTTAAACCCGAAAAGTTGGCAATATTTTGGGTGATAAGTAACTTCAGGTCTGCATACGAGTTTCAACATGAATTTGTAGCTTCCTTTTTTTCATGTTATTTAAAAAATTGGGAGAAATGAGTCGTGAGTCATATTGCATTGTGGGTAGAGTGTATCATTAAATCCTTAATCATTTGGATTACTCAGGATACTACTTTTTTGCTCATTTATTCTTGATTTTAAGCTGCTCAACTGGTTAGTGTTGTCCAATACAATATATCCAATTTAATTTAATATATTACAAATGTATTGAAATTTCAGATGATTTTAACACTTTTCTTTGTTGCGACTGGTCTCTGGAATGGCAGCGGTGATGAGAATGAGCAGATATTGGGAATGGCTCGATGTTGGATCCCCTCACCCGTTTGGGCTGGCCTGCCTGCCTTTTTTCATTATACTGATGGTTCTCGGCTCTGGTTCCCAGCTTGAAATCTGAATTGGTTTGTCCGCCTCTTTTCCAAAGTCTCCTTTGTTTGTGCGTCCACACTCGTGCACTGTTTGTCATTTAAATAACAAATGCTCACAGGTTTCTGATTTAGTAAGGGGCGCTGGCCTCTGATGTATATTAATATTGTCGCACAGTGCACTGTACCAGAGTCCATCATTCATTTGGATAAAAGAGGTGGAATTTAAAAACAGCCACTGCTGTACAGGGATACAGATTGCATCCATTTATTGTGCTGAGTGATGGAATGGCTGGCTATTTTGTCCTTCACCTCCCCACATTACTATGCCAGGTCCCATAAAACTTAAAGTTTCACCCTTGCCCCTTTATCCACGTATGACACTTGGCAAAAAACTAGGTATCAATTATTGCCCATCTTAGCTGAACTGTAGGAAAAGAATTTAAATAATCAGTGCAGCTTTTTGATGTATTTTGTCAATGACAATCTGTTTTTTAATGAAACCAAGCAGTGCAGCTTTTAACTTATTATATGTCCTATATGATAATTTATCAAATAAATATGGCTGATTAATAGTTCCGGTTTCCTCCCACAGTCCAAAAACGTACATCCAGGTTAATTGGAAACACTGAATTGTCCTATCAGTACCTAGTCATGATGATGCTTTAAATCAGTGCATTATAGTGCCAGTCCCACGTCTGGTGCTCCTGGAGCTCCCAGAGCCACAGAGACACGGGAAGAACATGCAAACGGCCCTGTCTGGGGTTCTAGTTGTGAGGCAACAGTTCTACCTGCAGAGCCGCCGTGCCGCCCTCTGTGTGAAAATGGAATAGCATCAATATCAAATAGGATCCTAATGTTTTTCAAATCAGAACCAAAATACCTGTCTGCCTCATCATCTTCAAAAATTCCTGTTCTGCCAGGTCTGATGTATAAAAGTGTGTCTTTGCTATACTTGTATCTACTATTGTTTCTGTCTTGTTGTTGGCAGTCATCTATCTCTTTTTCAGTCAATTATTTGAACATGAAGTTATTATACTGTATACTAAAGGTAAAAATATGTACCACAGAGTTTCAGATACAATTTCATGAGATCTAAAAGAATGTATATAAAATAGGGGAACGTGAACTAAACCATTGTTTTATTATTTCCCCAAGAATCTATAATTTTACAGTTTTAAAATTGTATTGCTAAGTGGACTTGAGAAAAATATGAAATCTTCTTTCCCCTTCAGTTTCTCCACATATGCCCTTGTTCTGCAGAGCATGTTTATGTCCTGAGTGTAGAGTCTGGGTCTGTTGTGATTTATCATGCAGTGGGTGTCATCCAATGTCAGTGTCTGTGGCTGCATCTGATCTGTATAAATCTTTACTTTGGCGTCTCACAGGGCCGGTACCCGTTCTGGTTATATTAGAGCTACACTGAAAGATATTGTCTGTTTGATTGTTCAAATGGCAATTACTTTTACGCTGTTAATTTGGGTCTGTGCACAGCGACGGTGCTACCTGCCGAATCCCAGCGAGAGGTGTAATCAGACGAGGGCCACGGAGACACGGTGTGTGTGACAGTGTGATTTTCGAGTGTGTGCTCAGCAGTGTTCCTGGGTGACAGGATGAGGTGCCTAACGGTTTTCCTCTGGGTATTGTGCTGGTTGTACCCAGCTGTTGCTCAGACCCCTTTCTTTACCTCTTTAGCACTTAGTAGACATTGTGTTGAAGCTAGCTGTGAGAGAACTCATCAGACTGTTTGGATTGGATGAGCTCTCCACTTTACAGTTCCAAATTGGCTGCCAAGCGCATATCCTCCTTTTTTTTCTAACCTAACCACAACCTGTCCAAACTTCTAACCCAGAAATCTGTTTAATTTTGGATCCTGTGAACAAGTCATGGTATTTTGTATATCCACCACTATGACACTAAACACAAATATCTTTCATTAATAAATGCCTCATCGTATTAAAAAAGTGAAAATGAAGGAATGATTGTTTTATTCTAATTTCAAAAGGCAATGTGGTTAGTACTGTATAAAAGTTATTGGTTGGGTATATAGTATATGTTTAGATTAATTAAATTGATTATTATTGAAATTATATTAAGAAACACTCTTATACCTTATATAAGCGACAGTTCTACCGACTTAGTCACCGGTCCTTGTATGTGTATGTATAATTAATTATTTAATTATTAATTATGTATTATAATTTTTGGGCGGCACGGTGGGTAGCACTGTCACCTCACAGCAAGAAGGGTCCTGGGTTCGATCCCCAGGTGGGGAGATCTAGGTCCTTTCTGTGTGGAGTTTGCATGTTCTCCCCGGGTCCACGTGGGTTTCCTCCGGGTACTCCGGTTTCCTCCCACAGTCCAAGACATGCTACCAGGTTGATCGGAGACTCTGAATTGTCCTGTTGGTACCTTCGATGGACTGTCGCCAGGGTGTTACCGTGTGCCTTGCGCCCATTGAACAGCTGGGATAGGCTCCAGCACTCCTCCCCGACCCTAATTAGGATAAGAGGTTAAAGAAAATGAACTGAACAGAATGATTATAATTTTTTTGATTATTATTTTTATATTTTTTCTTTTTTAGAGATTCCACATGAATTTAATATTGAAATGAATAGTGAAGAATTTATATGCTTTGGGTGGTTTGGCATGCACTACTAGGAAAATCACTTTAACTAGCTTTGATTTCTTTTTCTTTTCTTTTCTTTTTTGCTTCCATTTGAGAGATTTAAATCTCTAGCTTTTCCATTCTGGCCTTTTCTAGCTGTCTACTTTTACCATTATTTTATTCCACCATCTCCATCCTTCCCATTCCTCAGCTCTCTCTTTCTTTCTTTCTGTCTGTCTTTCTTTCTCTCTCTTTCTTTCATATATGGTGACGGATCACCTGCATCTGAGGCCCTGGTGTTCTTGCCCGGCGGTCCGGCCCCCTCTCATTAATGCCCATGCCGGTGCGAGGGCCATATGGCAGCGCAAGACAAATAACGCCAGTGCCCAGCCATCACTTCTGCTGACAGAAATGCAGCCCACCGCACTATTTTGCCTCATCCACTCTGCTCTGCATGCCTCCTTCTCCTACTGCGTCCTTCAGAAAACCCACCACCGCTTACCGACACTCTCCTCCTCATTCCTCCTTTCCTCACCTCTCCTCTCGTATCCCTTCCTTTCTTCTCATTTCCTCTCCCTACCTTCTCTGTCGTCTCTGTTCTCGCCTCCTGATTGCTCCTTTCAGGTACGGATGTATAGGCGTGTGGAAAAGCTCTTGTGTCCAGTCCAGATCACCAGAGCTTGCATGTTGGCACACAATCATTCATAAAGCCATTATGAAAACTGTGGAGTGTGATAAGACCTGATACACATTGTGCCGGTCTAGTGATGAATACTAGCATTAGCACCTGCAAAGCTACCTGGCGAGCCACTCAGTCATGCCCACTGTCCTTCTGCTCTTATTATCAGACTTCATAAAATCATCTTCTATTAATTTAGGTTTCATTTTAGCCACATATCTACATCAGCTTATTTACCTTTGAGTTAATTACATTATTTAATCTACATGGTTTTGAACTTGTGACTTGAGAAGGTGGGCAGGTTAGTGGCTAAGTGGGCAGCACTGTACCCTTGTAGATAAAAGATCCTGGGGACAATCCCCAGAACTGTGTGGAGTTTGCATGTTCTCCCCACGTCTGCACTGAATTGCCCTATTGATCTGTAGCCCATAGGATACATAAAATAGTGCATTTTAGTGCCAGTCCCAAGCCCAGGTAAATAAGGAGGCTTGTGTCAGGAAGGGCATCCGGCATAAAAAGTATCCATAATGCAGATCACTAATGGCCGCAGCCGAAAGAAGATTTAACTTATACATTTTGGTCACTTCTTTCCCCAATTCTTTGTTTTTTGGCATATTTGTAATAAATGTTGAGATAATCAAACTACTTTTGATATTAGAGTAAGAAAATGATGATTTAATTAATTGGAGGAAAAATATTCTCCATTTACATTTATGTCATTTATCAGAAACTTTTATTTTAAGCAACTTACAATTGTAACCAATTACAATTTCAGCAAGTGAATAGGTCATGGGGCTTGAAAAAGGGTGTGCATCACAGGGGGCATCACAGGGGGCATCACAGGGGGCATCACAGGGTGCATCTGGTCCTCTAAAACAGACTAAGACTTTTATAATGGTTTATTTAAAAACATTTACAGCATATTAATAAATACCCACATTTACAGCATATTAGTAATTACCCAGTAGGTTTTAGCCTTGTCTGTACTGCTTAACATGATGAAATGCTTTTTGATTTGCCACCTTTATCCCATTTAGTGAACGTTGCAGGCGATATGCTGTAGGTTGCACAAAGGGCTAATCATTAAATAGCTATTCAGTCCTTTTTATTTAAGTGCATGAATCAGGAGCCTCATCACTGTCACTGTGTAATTAGCTGATTAATAAACACTGGAGGAGCAGGTCTGCAACAAGTGCTGGGGAAATCATTGTTTCTTGAGAGTCTGAACACAAGTAGCCATTAAAAAAACATTTAAATCCTTCTGTTCATGAACATTTATTTTAAGTGGTTGTTTATTTTCTTTTTAACTGGCTTTTGTCGGCAGACCAGTTGCTATAATGCACTTTATGGATATAGCACTACTGGGGAAAAGGGGCAATTCCTTAATAACTAACGTTTAAAAATTGTAGGAATTTTTTCTTGTTACATATGCATAACAAAACTTTAAAACAAATATTATTCCAACAAAGATTATGCTCTAAAGGATTTCTAATAACTTTCCACTCACAGAATTTTATAACTTCTGACTTTTTCCTAAACAGTCGCAGGTGAGGAGATTCTCGTGGTCATGGGATTAAGTGTTGGGCTCTGTTTGGGTAAAACACAGCTTACGGTTAGTCATCATTCCCTCCAGAAATATTAATCAATGATCCTGCCTTCCTTGTTGGGCCTGATCAGCTTGAAGGGGAAGTCATCTGGAAAAAGGCACAAGCAGATGTAATGGGGACTAACCAAAGCAGAGGTTAGTGACGGCTGTACTCCTTAATCCTGTGAGACAGCCCAGAGCCACAATGTCAGTTTTAGTTCCCACTTTAGTCGTCTAACCTGGGAGCTCATCTCAAAATGGCTGTGTAACCTGAACAAACTTCTGAAGTGAGCAACACAGACAGCGCTTTCTAAATGATGGTTTTATTCCGAGAGTGTGGACGCTCTGATAAGGTTGTACTTTCTGGTCAGTGTGGAATGATGAATGTTCTGTGCTGCTGAATTCTGGGAAGCCAAATGAACTCTCCTTGGTCATAATTAAGTTTAACATTTTATATTTATTAAAAAATGTGTAAAAAATCGAATTTCTACTATTTAGGCATATTTGCCACATACTTTTTTAGATCATTAAACTTCTTTTAATTTGACTGGAGGAATTATATCTGGCCATATAGAATACCTTTCTAAAAAGATCCTTACTTACAATAAAGAAGAACCTTGATTTAACTAAAGGGTTGGGGGTGTTCTGGTCAGTAAAATGCTTTTGTCTGAAGCATTGAGGTGTGTTTTCTCCAGGGGTGTTAAAATGCACACATGATGACCAGTAAAACAAACAGCTTAAAGATATTGTAAATATGTAAATAAAAACTTTAGCAAAACCTTGATGCTCATCTTCTGATTACCACTTTGTCTTTCAAAGCCATAACGAAGCCCTAGAACTAGTAAAATAAAATAAATAAATAAAATAAAAAAAAGAATAAAGCAAGCCTCTCAAAAAATCCTGCCACCCATGGAAACATATGGATGTGCACCGGCTAGTGAACAATTAATACTTGTCTTGCTACACTTCTTGTATGAATTTTAAACAAACAGACAATTAGTTATACAAATATGTTAAATGGAGGTCTTTTCAATTTAGATTCTTCAAGTTAAATGTTTCTGTTATTTTAATCATTAAAAATAGTTTTTTTTGCTGTTTGGTGTTTTTGGTGCCAACCTGCGAGTGGGACTCCAGTAAGTCCTGGAGCTTGAAGAATCTTGTGAGAAAAGTCGGTGAGATTTAGCTGGTGTTTCTTGTGAAGGCCATTTGATTTTTTATTTTTGTGTTTGTGCCATGGCATTTTTTAACTTGGGAGAAACTGCGAGGGATGAAAAAATCTGAAATAAATGTTTTCTGATACATGTAGTGGTTTGGCAGGGTAAAAGGGCTGTTTAATTAAAAAAAACTTTGTGGGCTTCTGGGTCCTGGGTCCTTGATGTTTGCATGTTCTCCTTGGGTCTGTGTGGTTCCCACAGTCCCAAGATATTAGAGCAAGGTAAATTGCATGAACAAAATTGCCCATGTTTTGATGTTGGTACTAAATGAAATGTTTTGTATTTTGGGGGCGTTTAGTGATGACTGAAATGTCGGCCTATGCTTGTTAAAAAGGTTTGTCGTGAGATCTGTGGTTCTTTACTGTTATCATTCATCCATGATTAAAATGCATGCTTTAACACATTAAATAAAAGCCCATTTTTTCTGACCAATGCACTATGTCGACCTCACTTTCCTTTCTGCAGCCTACTTTCCTCTTTGTAAGGATGCCAGGCAGGAAGAGGCTGATCAATGCTGCACTCAGGGATTTTCTCCTGAAGGAGCTTGTGATCTTCCCCTGCCCAGCACTTCCTACACTTACGACTTCGGCACTTCATTCAGCAGGAACAGGAAACAAGATGACTGACACATGTTCTCAGCTCGACCGCCCTCTTGTTTGGCACAGCTGCTCAGGGTGGAAGACCTGCATTGGAACAGAGGGAATACTGTGGGAATTGATTCCACAAGTGACCAGAGGGGGGGAAACAGTTTCTGTAAGTGAGTGTAAATTCCCAT
Source organism: Microcambeva bendego (assembly GCA_034509265.1). NCBI lineage: Eukaryota > Metazoa > Chordata > Actinopteri > Siluriformes > Trichomycteridae > Microcambeva > Microcambeva bendego. Next base: position 17,163,023 of record JAYDZG010000011.1, read on the forward strand.
TATGGATTAAGTCTTTCCAACAAAAGAACAATTTTACACACATGTACGAATTTTTGAGACAAACTGTCTTCAGTTGTGAGTCAAGCTGGATTCCCAAGGCAGCTAATGGTAAACCCTAACCCATCACCTATCTGCTGTTTAATCCAACTATATTACTTCAGATTATGATGGGCTGTACTGGTACATTATTGCAGCACAAATCAACATTGACTTATATTTCCAACAAATATAAAAATGTAATATTATCCCATTAATTGGGAATGGTTTGAAGGGGTCACATAGATACCACATTATTCAATAAGTATTGTACTTCCTTTCTAAAATTAGAAATGTTTAGATGTTGGTAAATCCTGTTTTTATGCTTCCCTCGAAAAACAATTAGTTACATGTAGTAAAACAGAAAAGTGTACATTTTTGCAGATATCTAAATTATTTCATATGATTTGTCATAAGAAGTGAAGAACCCTAGGCCGGACCTTGCTCATAGAATGATTCATAATGGTCAAGTATTCTATGCTCTTGAATAATTACATTATAAAAAATGCCAGAGCTCTATTAATATCTGTGTAACAGCTGGTTTTGTAGTATATGTTGCTATATCTCTTTAGACTTAATACCTTATCCAGCATGATGCTAAGAAGCTCACTGAGGGAGTGGTTAATTTATGCCCCCTGTATTGGCATGGATATGGAATTTAGATCTCTAAAAACTCTCATTAGCACAACAGAATGAGTTTGTACACCCTCCAGCATCCTTACACCCTGCTTTACAATAATCATATTTACACACATGACCAGTGCTGCCTTAGCTGTGCTTTACATGTCTTTATCGTCGTGAAATATAGCGCCCAAGGGGAGTAGTGGGATTTCCTACTAGCACACCAGTGCAGGGAGTCTGAACTCCCTTCTTTTAATCTTGGAGTTGCCACTGGATGGCTAAGTGCCATGCTTGCCGCTAGGCTGCTCAAACCAGTGTATTATAGTAAGCCCGGATAAAGAGGAGGGTTGTGTCAGGAAGGGCATCCGTTGCAAAAACTAATCATCGCTGTGGCGACCCTAACATCAGCATCTGAAATGATTCACGGTGTTATGAAACTTAAATGACTAAATCATTCAGGTTTGAGCACTTACACCTGTTGGCTATTTTGAGTGAATTTAATATCCATCACAAATGCAAACACACTAGAGAAGCTAATTATTTAAAGAGCTGGAATCATACGAAATATAATCTCTAAAGTGCACACATAAATAAATAAATGAATAAATAAATTAAATGCATTTGTGTCCAGTAAACAACATTCTAAATTTGCATTTACACTTTATTTATAGAAAAAAACAATACTAATACATACAGTACCTTAGTCTGTGTCTTGATTTTAGGCCTGTGATTGAGCATTATTTAGTAACACAGGATGTAATGCATTTTAACATTGGAGTAGACTACAGACTTAAACCTGTTGCTTGCTAGACCTGTGTCCACGTCGTCACTTAAAATGCGGCAGGTGCTAACATTTACAAAAGACTAGAGTTAATCGGATGCTGAGTTCGCTTTGTGCGTGTTGACGTTTATAAATGGAGCAGCACGGCTCTGTAGACAGCTGTCGGAAGTGCAGTGTCCCTTTTCCTCATGACCAGTTGCCTTTGTAATGCAGTGGAACTGACAGATTGGTCTCCGGATTTTCTTATCAAGTTTTGTCAATCGTCAGAACAATTGGCTGACCGAGCTGTCAGTAATTAGTCGGTGTCATGACAACATTACTTTATGAGCCCCTCCCCCTCCTTGAAATGAGTTTCTGCACAGGGGCAAAAAGTGTTAGTGGGGGCTGCAAGTGCGCCCAGTCAATCACCTCAGCTACAGTTAAGGAATCCAGTGGGCTGATGCTCCTCATATTTCATCCTTGGTAAAGATTACCTGTCGGGCCCCAGAGGAGATGTATTGATCTGTTTTCCTTTTTTTTTGCCAGCAATCACCTGACAAAGGCACCTAGGAATGCAGGAATGACTGATGCCTGTTCATGTCTTCATACCTCTGTTGTTATTTGGGGAGGGGGGGATTCAGTGACCACTGACTGTAAGATAATACCAACATAAACTGTTGGCATAAAATCATCATTTGATTCTAAAGGAAGCTACTATTGCAGTACTGTATGTAGTACAGTACATGTAACAGTCTTGTTATCTGATTACAAGAACTGTACTCATTGGAAAAAATATTGATGCTGATGATAAAGAAGTCAGTCACAGGGTGCAGGAGTAATGCACACTAGCCCACTTTCACTGCAATCTACAGGTTTAAACTCCAGCAGTGGTAGGGCATCTCCATACAGACGAGATTAGCTTTGTCCAGGGAAACCAGACCGTCTGTGTAGGTCTAACATTGGATGGAACGCACACACACACACACACACACACACACTTGGGGCCACCAAGTAGCTCAAGTAAGCCTCGCTGCATGTCTTCAGACTTGTGGGAGGAAACCAGAGTGACACAATGTTGCATGACATGATCTCTGGCTGCCTGATATTAAGCATTATTTTTCAGTAATGGGGTTGTAAGAATTTAAAGACATTGTCCAGCAGTGTATATAATGCTATGCTCTGTAAGTGTTACATTGTATGTGTGTTATGGTCATGCATTATGTAAGGTTTATCAGAGCATTACTTACAGTAAACGTCTATCCGTACTTCTGTCTACATATGTTACTACTGTTGTGTATTTCACAGTTCAGCATAGGATTGATGGAATATAAAACAATCATATACAGTAGGCATCTGTTCTATGGCTAAATGTTTTGTGATACAATGACTAAACTAACTACATATTATCTAGGGCAGCTGTTTATTACTGTATTAACGCACAATGACATGCCCATACATAAACTGTATATTTATGGATAAAAAGCATGCATATATCTAGCATAAATCCAGCACTTATTATTCAATATCTGTGGAATTTAAATGAAAAAAGGAAATGAAGTTTAAGCCTAACAGCGTTGTCTATAAAAATTTGGAAACGGGCTAATAGTCCAATTTTGCATTTGCATTTTCAGCATTGAGCAGCTGTTCTTATCCAGAGCGACTTACAGAAGTGGTTCTATAGTAAACATTACCGTACACTAGTTTAAGTAGATAACAGTTCAAAAATACAATTGCTGTATTGTTGCACAATTGAGGTCAATAAAGAAAATGTTTGGTAAGTGAGAACTAGCATGCACAGAGTCCTGTCCTGTCTTCATCTCGAGCCAACACAAAATGAATGTACTGGAATGCTGACTGTGAGTTGGGCTTTTTGCTCTACATAAGTGCTTGATCTCATTAAGTCTTTCGTGCCTGATAATAAGCAAATCCATGCAGTTATGATCTGAATTAGTGGATGTAGCCAATTAATGTTCATGTTTAGCAAATATAGATGTATTCTTTAATTCTTCTTTTGGGTGTATAAGCTTTTAATCAAGCTAAGATTTCACCCAGTCAGTTTATACCAGCGAGAAAAAAAACTTTAAAATCATCTTTTTTGTTTGGTTTTGTTTTATGTAAAACCAGTGGTTGAAGTGGTGTCTTATTTTTATATGGTAGGGCTTTGTGGGCAGGTAAGCTTTAACTTTACTCACTTTTTTTCTCATTTGAATTTCAATATAGATTTTTTTAATAGAAAACACATGAATTTACCTGATTTTATTTGTAAAGCACCTCAATGCAACTTGTTACAGAATTTATGACCAAGTGACCAAAAAGTCCTGTTAAGCAAGAGAGCAAGTGTTTAGGAAAAAACACTTAAAACTGCAGCTAGAAACCTTGAGTGGAACCAGACTGAAGAATAATTTGAATAGAAATAGAAATCTCAAGCCTGCTTGCAAACATTTTGATCTCGGTGGTGAGGTATTTACAGTATAAATTGATGATAATTTAATCTAAGAACACAAACATTTTTGCTGTATCTTTTCTAGTTGTGCCACCAAGCTCACCATTGCTAAATACTCTACCATACCTGTGACTGGGTATCCTCCAAATGCACAGTTAACAGCATGTTTATATATTTAATATTTTATAGCATTTAAAAAAATTGACTGGCAGGCAACATGAATCACAAAGATTCAGGCTGCCTGTTGAATGTTCTGCTAAAGTTCCCTCCTTTTTAAAGTACATTTTGTGCCTCTAAAATTGCCTCAGGTTCAAGTCCTGAACTCGATCATTAGGTAGCATGTGGTTAATCTTGTAGTCTGGACAGCCACTAAAGATGTCTGCCACCCCTTTAGCTTTGCTCCAAATGACTGGCAGTGCTCTGCTTGGTACTGGTAAAGAGTTACAAATCACATTTTCAAGTGTCTGCCTCTTACCGTGTCCCTTCACTCTCTCCACTTTGCTTTTCTGCTCTGCTAGATTGATGGAGCTGTGGAGGGAAAAATCAATGCTTTCCTGCTGTGGCAGCTAGTAAGCTTTGTCATGTTTAAGACTGGCTGATGGGTAAGGGTGGCTTTTTCTTAAATCGCCACTGCTCCTGGCACTTAAATGCGCTTGAGTGAAAGTGGCATGTAAATTTGGACATGACAGACTGGTGGGGTTTCACTTCACTCTAAGACATAGGTCTCTTTCACTGTCTCTTAAACCTCACTCCTGTGTCCTGTTCTGTTCTTGTTAACTTGGAGTCAGCAACTCGAGTTGCCACACGGTTTTAGTTAGATTATAGTCTTGCTGATTGGGCAGATAGGTTACATTAAATAAATGAATCATTTGTTGATACAAGTGCAGATGTTTCCACATGTACAGCATTATTCAGTCAGGTAGGTAACATCCTGCCATGCTTTGATGCATTCATAACACAGGGCTTGTTGGCTTTGATTTTATATCCTAATGGAAACAGGTGGGGATATGAAAGATGGGAGAGTACCACTGTCATTACCACTGTTTACATAGCCAAAAAATATATCCAATTAAATATATGAAGATATCTACTACAATGTAAATCGTAATCATGGTTACCCATGCCCATTTAAGAGTTGAATGGTCAACAGAGATGATGGGATCAATGTTTTCAATTTAGTATATTTTATATTCAACAATTGGGACTGTATATTGTCGCTGTCCAATGGGGGTTCTGACGGGGTTAAGCAGAGTGATAGCCAGTTATTGTAAATATTAGATGTAAAAGGTAGCATATGTATTATTTTTATTTATATATAAAAAAAAGTTATATAGTGTAGTAGCAATTACTATTTCACATAAGCTGTAGGGGAATCACTTTTTTTCTTCAGTAAGTGAAATGGGTGGTTGGGAAGATTAACTAAATGATTAACCTTTGCTGAAAATATGTAAGGGGGGCAATGCCTAGCTTATAAAATAACACATATAAGTGATCTGGGTCTCTTGGACTGTTTATATCTCTTGCAGTCCTTAATGGAGCGCCTGGTTTCTAGGCTCTAATAGCCATTGTTATAGTGATTGTATGTGACTGGAATACAACACCACAAACCCAAAGCTAAATACTGAAACACTACTACTTGCACTAGTGACCCACTGAAGAGGTAACAACAGATTGTGCCAGGAAATGTGAGGCTTCCTGGTTTAATCTTCGGGATTGGCATTTAGATTACCACGGCCAGACTAAGGTTAGCCTAAGGCTTTAAACATCTTGAAATGGATAAAGCCTGGCACAAACACTCCAAAGGAAATTTAAAAGCCATGTGCAGACATGCTCTGCAGTACTCCACAAATCAGACATTTATGCCACAGAAGCAAGATAAAAGTCACTGTTCAGCAAAGTCATTCTAGTCTATGAAGCAACAAGAGGAATTGATTATTTGGTCTGATGGGGTGAACATTACATTTTACAGATTCTACAGCAGAACAACAAGAACTAAGGCTGATACAATTCTATCAATGAAACATGGTTTCAAAATCAAATCAAGCCATACAGCCCTTTTACAATAGATATGGTCACAAAGCAGCTTTAATGCACCACACAAAGAGTGCAAAAATTAAAGGGTTTAAAATAAAACTCCTCAATGCAGCACAGCAGGACAATCTGCTAACACACCCACATCGAGATTCTGAACTTCCAGGTTTGAATCTTGGTTCTGTTTGAAGCAATAATTGGTCAAAATTGGCTTCTTGTCTGCTCAGTGGGAAAATAAAACGGACTAAAAAGGGATGGGCTTTGTAAGGACCTTGGTTGCCATGCACAGAGGTGAATGAGGCAGGGTGTGGCTTAGCATGCACAAAGCCAGCCTGACGAAGGAGGAGGAGTCGGTAGAACCGCAACTGAAAAAAAGGGGTGAAATGCCCAAGAAAAAGATTTCCTCATTTTGTGTATAAATCTAGCAAAATTGTTTGCTCTGTCCTACTAACTTCTTTCCAATAACATGCTCGTGTGTTTTGTTCTTGTTTCCACTCTGCCTTGTAACTTTTTCCTCTTTCAGCATCGTTAAACCTTTTATTCCTTTTCATTTTTTCTGGCATTGTAATCAGACCACTGTCATCCTGTGAGTAAGAAGTACACGGAAAGTTGTGCTGGCTGTATGACAGCCAATAAAATGCTCATAATCTCTTCAATTCAAGTGGCCTCATTTTAAAAAACACTAACCATTGCCATCATTCAGCTCCTGCTTCCATGTTCTGTCAGTTTCCTCTCTCTACCTTCTTCCATTAATGCCCTTTTTATTTAATGCATAGTCCATGAAAAATGAGAGACTCATGTACTGGCGTGTAGATATTTTGTTGCTGATGATGCGCAACGAATTTCCATCATAGCTTTGTTTCCAGCGGGCAAGCGCATAATCTTTTACAGCGCGGGGGGGTGAGCTGCACGTCCATCAATCTCCTGCGCTTATGGCTGTCGGTTCAGGAGAAGCAGTCTGCCACACATACAGACATGGTGAGGAAACACAATGTGGACGTGAGTGCACTGGTGAAACAGCTCTTTAAAGAAAAAATATATATTTATATAATAATATACAATATACAATTTTAGCATGTTGTGCACATTTGTGTAATAACTATACTTAAGTCATAATAATCACATCATCACATAATCACATGGGCAGGGTGGCACAGTGGCTTAATGGGAAGCATTGTTGCCTCACAGAAAGAAGGTTCTGGGTTCGATCCCCAGGTGGGGCAGTCTGGGTCTTTTCTTTGTGGAGTTTGCATGTTCTCCCTGTGTGTCGGGTGCTCCAATTTCTTCCCACAGTCCAAAAACAGGCAGCCAGGTTAACGAGAGACAAAATTGTCCACGACTGTGTTTAATATAAACTTGTTAAAAGATTAACCTTGAGTAATGAATAACCGTGTGTCTATCATGAATGTTAACAAGAGTGTGGGACATTAAAATAAAAAATTAAAAATAAAAAAATCACATGGGCAGCAAGTGTTAGAAATTTTTACATTTGTGTTTTCAGTTCCCAACACAGATACAGAGCAAATATCTTTCTCACTATTATCAAGCACAAAAAAACAAAACAAAACCAAATGCACATTTAACATTTTTGTAATACAAATAAGATCATCAGTACAGATTGAAATTTCTTTAATTGTGCACAGTTTGACAGAAATCAACATCCAATAAGAGGTCGATGAAGCATAAATTGTTTTAAAAAGAAGAAACATTCTTGACTTAATTACAATTATTATTAATATGATTCATTCTTCTTATTATTGGTATTTAAATATGTTCAGAAGCTTAGATTTGTGTTGATATCTCAAATACAGTGTTAGAAATGTGGAGACGTTGAAGAACCTGGAGCACATTTTATCCAGCTGGAAGGTGGAGATGGCGAGCCAGTGTTTTGAAAAAGCTCCTGCTCCCCCTGTAGCTTTTACAGCCTGATGCTGTGGGCTTGACCGACAGTAATTGGTGGTGGCAGAATCAATGCTAGAAAAGTGAAGGGATTGCATGTGTGTGTACTGTTCTTTCCAGTGGAACAGCAGTGAGGTGCTTTAACTGGTAAATAAAGTAAAGGAAGTGTGGGATTCTCCCTGACTTGTGTATGTTTGATGCACTTTTAGTGGGGCACACTTCCTAGTGTTTTTGAGTACCATGATGTGTGAGTGCCCTTCAATAGATTTGCATCCTGTTCCAAGTATGACTCCACCTTGCACCACACTAGATTCATAGCAGTTGGGTAAGTAATTAATAAATGGCTAAATATTTTTTACATGTTAAATAAATGTCGACATCATGTGTGGCATTTAACCACAGCCGTTTTTCAGCCATTTCATTTCCTTTCTTGTGTGATCGCTTACAGGACAGCTCATCTTTTCTATATGAGCCCTTTTAGGGATTAGCTTGTCACAAGTGTTTCTTTTTCCAAAGCGAGATATGTCAGATACAGGTTGGATAATGTCTCCTTTTATCAGCCTCAGCCTTGAAAATCCTTGATGTTTAGGGAAGAAAAAAGAGCTTAAAATCTGTTCCTAAGTCAGTGTAAAAAAATGTGTGTGTGTGTGTGTTTACAGCAGAGAGTGAAAGGCCAGGTAGAGTGTCATGAGGACAACCCCTTTTAAAATTGATCAGTGTGGGATGCACATGAAGAAGACGTTAGGGCAAAATTAAGTCATAACAGTGAATGGAGACATTTATTAGAACCGACGTGGGATCCTCTGAAACATTGAGATTGTTTATTGATTTTCTAGTTGTGGCTGGATGCTCCTGACCAATGACTCATGCCAGCCAGGTCCATCAGTCAGTCCCAGATCACAGACTATATGTTTTTACACCACCCTGGGACAGAAATATTCTTATGAGAAAGCTAATTATACATAACCTCTAAAAATACTAATTTGTCTCTTAATTGTATAAAAATTAAATATGAGATGTGTCCTTTGTAAACACTGTTATAAGCACTTTAAAGAGTAAATTTACTATAGAGCTGCCTGTAGATATAATGTAAATGCTGTTAACAGTAAAAGGCTAAAACCAAATTCATCAAACTTTTTTTCTGGCTGCTCCTGTTTGGGGTCGCCACAGCAGATCTACATTACTGATTTAGCATAGTTTTAATGCCAGATGCCATTCTTGACACAATCCTCCATTTTTACAGGTTTGTGACTTAAGATAGGTACGTATCTGACTTCGGAATTCAGTGTCTCCGATTTTCCTGGCTGAGAGGGGACAGTGCTACCCACTTAGCCAGCGAGCTGGCTAGATCTATATGATGTATGGGCTTATGAATATGACTGTCCACAGTATCCTGAACAGCAAAATATTTTCTAAATCAACCCTAAATCTCTCAATCCAAGTCCAGAGATGCAAACTAAATTGAAAAAACAAGAAGGAAAAAGACAATTGTGCGGTAGGTTGAAGAGTTGATAGTAAAAGAGTAAAAGGATAGTAACTAGTATCTAAGTAACTAGATGAAGGATTTCAATTAGCAGACTAATGAATGAGACATTAGAAAGCCTGAAGACCCAAACAGAAAATAAAGTCTGTAGAAATATTATCCATGCAGTCACCAGAATTACCTGATGGCTCATAAATATTAATAATAATGTCCCATTCAGCACTTACCATGTAATCGCCCCTATGGCATTAAATGCTTTATTATCTGCTGTTTGTACTTTATTAAATGACGTTTGGACTCCACAGATATACCCGGACTTGAGTCTGTTTCCTAAATTCCTGATAATCTTTTGTTTCTTTATATTCCTCACCGTGCCATATACAACAACTATATATTTGTAATTGGATTTAAGAGCCACTAAGGATTTCATGTGCAACCGGAGCTCTAAGTTTTAAAACACTGGCCAATGACGGTTTAGAAATGAAATCCGTCACCTTTGCTCTCTAGCCTATCGTGAAGTTGTGGAGCACGGTAATCCATCGCACACACCTAGTGGTTAGATATGAATCTGCCTGTGCTTTATTAGACGGAGCAGTGAGCTGTAACTGACTGTATTGTCCACAGATGGACCGGAGTCCACACCACTCAGGACCCTGCATGGCCCTGCTGACAATACAATCAATAACCACACTCATATTACATGACCTTTCTTCCCCCACCCTCTCATATTCCTCTCTTCATCTATTTCCTCTTTCCTTCCTTTTGCTCACTTTATTTTTAGTCTTCTCGTCGCCTATCTGCATTCCTCTCCGACTATGTTTCCATGCATCCCAAAAATCTGTTTTTAGGCTGACAGCTCAATTTCAAAACTGTAATCTACCTTAAATAATAACCCTAAGACCGAGTACTTTGAGGCAAATCTGAATGAAATGTGTTGTCTTGTTGGCTAAGTAGGTGTTTAATTTATTTTTGTTATGTTTCATCGGGTGCTGAGCCGGAAGGGAATGCCTTGATTTGTCATTTTAACATGTACGATTGTACAATAAAATCTGTTCCACATTTCCACAACTTATTTAGAAACTGGAGTCAGAGTCCAGGGTCAAGCCTTGCTCAGGGGCCAGACAGTGACTGAATGGCAGAGGTGAGACTCAAACCCATAAGCCTCCAGTTTGGAACTTGCAGCTTTGCCTTGTACACTGCCAATGTCCCATGACTCACCGTGGACTGAATAATGATAAACTCCAATTGTTTTTTGCTAGTTTAACTTTTGGTTTAATTTAAATTTGTGTTTCTGTAATTTGTGTTAATCAAGTTTATTCCAAGTATTCTCCAGGCCACCCATGGGATATTGGGTTTCTGTTGATTGTACTTCCTCTCAAGGTTTCTTTCTGTATTTCGTTCTCTCTGTTGCCCTTGGCTTGATTATTAGGGGTTTATGTCTGTTGGCTCTGTATTCTTGCTTTGTGACGATGTCCATTGTAAACAGTACTACACATATAAATTTGATTTGACTATTTGGACTGGGAGCCAATCTGTCACAGGGCTTTGGTCTCAATTCTTCTGTGATTTTTTTTTCTTTTTAATTCTTCCTTTGCCATTCCAATCTATTCCATTCCTTTCCCCCATTTTTACTTTCTGATTGCTGCACTGTTGGCACCTCTCCCATTGTAAGTAATGGGGCAAATCTTCAGCAGGCAAAGGGGCAGTGCCTAGCACCATGCTCTCAACGTGGACCCTGGGGCTCATAAATGCTAATGCCCTCCACTTGCCTTCCTCATAAAGCCCAATAAAAGAGACCCATAAATCCTCTCAATTAGCAGTGTCCATCAGGGTCGTTAATTGGAGAGTGGAGACTCATTGGCAGGTGACCTTGTGTGTCAGAGGTGATGCTAATGGCTGATAGAGATTTGTGAGTGGTCAGAGCAGAGCGGTTCTGCTATTCAAGTTGTGATGGTGTACTTGAACTGTCTAAGAAAGGAAAGATGAGGCTGAATATGGTAAATCTCTTGGGCAAGTGCTCAGGTTGTGATAACCTCCAATCTTTCCACAGTTTGACTGTCTAAGTTTAAACACGAGATGAAGCTTTTATTTCTTGTAGCTCACACACTCAAACATTCTCTTTCATAGAAAAGGCAAGTGAGCTTTAGATTGAAACAAAAAGACAGTTAGAAATTGAGAGAGGGTGAAGAAAATAGACCCTTCTGTGATCAGGATGGCCACCGGTGCCTTCTGCGCATCCCCTTTTCTATCAGCAATCCCTCATGTGGATTATTCACAAAGGCTGGGTTAAGCAAAAGCCGAGGGAGCGCTCAGTTGCTCAGCACACTGAGAGGAAACTGACATCCGCTTCCTACCCGGCTCAGCCAGAGATAATTCATTCATCAGTCTTTGAACTGCAGATAAGCATGTTAGAGGATGAGCCAGGGATACTCCTCGGTGTTCTAGGAAGCTGACACGGCAGATAGACATGCTTTTATGTATGTCATCAATAGATGCTGATGATAATGACTGCTCTGTTTCATATGCCATGTTGCTTTTGGAGCAAAGAAGAGCTATTAATTAAACTCTGAACTCCTTCTAACAGTAGCTTCAAGAATTACTTAATCCCGCTCCAAATTAGTTAATGTGATCTGCCTTTACTTTTTATAAATCTGATTTAAAAAGATGAAAAGATGGCAAGCAAGAGAGGAAATTAATTTGCAATAAACGTCAACTACAGAACGGCTTTTGTTTCCAACCGTGGCACGTGGTTGAGTATACCTGCCAGGTGTTGTGAGCCATGACCCGCACCCCCGTGCTCCGGAGCAAGAGGGAGGTGATGAAAGACCCCAGGCTGCTCCATCAAAAGTTCCATTCAGATGGAGCCATGGGCAACACACAGGAGGACAGTGTTGGTCTCAGAAACGTGACACCATCTGACAGCGGCACTGTACTACTCCACTCCACAGCTGCTGACAGGCATCGCTGCAGAGAGTCCAGACCTGCAAAATCCACTGATTAAACTTTTGGCTTTACTGTAACCAAGACATTAAATTGGAGAGAAATATAGATGAGAAGAAAGAACAAAGATAATAAGATCATGTTAGGTGATGGTAATATGATAGGTGCACGGGTGGCAAAGAGATTAATCAGTTACTATGATAATAAAATATAATATATTATTATTATTATTATTATTATTATTATTATTATTAGTGTTGTTGCTTGATTGTAAGGAATTTGTCATTACACTTCTCAACATTATCAACAGATTTCAAATTTTTAATCGATAAATTGTGGGACTAAAATGGTTTTGACATAAAAAAAACATAAGAAATATTTTTTCACAATCATAATTGTCGTAATCATAAATCCAAAGATGAATAAGATCAATCCAGTTATGAGTGCAAAGTTAAAACCAAACATCTACTGTGATGATTTGTACAGATGTATTGGTATAGGAAATGTATTTAAGCATTTGGTGATTTAACATAATTACAGTTGAAATCAGAAGTTTTAGAAGGTCCTGGGTTCGAACCCCGGGTGGGGTAGGTCCTTTCTGTGCAGAGTTTGTTTTCCCCGTGTCTATGTGGGTTTCCTCTGGGTACTCCTCCCACAGTCCAAAGACATGCTACCAGGTTGATTGGAGACACTGAATTGTCCTGTAGGTACCTGTGATGGACCG
>JAYDZG010000011.1:17176036-17186591 GCA_034509265.1 Microcambeva bendego
CAGGGTGTTACCGTGTGCCTTGCGCCCGTTGAAGAGCTGGGATAGGCTCCAGCACCCCTCCCCGACCCTAATTAGGAAAAGGGGTTAAAGACAATGAATTGAACTGATGATCAGAAGTTGTCATAAACTTATAAGGCACGTCTTGGTGTTTTCAATGTTGATTGTTGATGGGTGGCACTCATTTTAGGAGCTTCTTGGTTATCAGCTAGATTTAGCAGAAAATTAAAGAAAATGTGTTTTTACAGAAAAAGAATATTGGATTGTCAAAACAATTAAGTACATGTCCGTTACAAATGTAAAATGGATGCACACTGTAAAACTGATTTATTTACTGCTTTAATCCATATTTCTATAAAACATATTTGAAAATCAATATGGTGTGTACTTGAGTCTCGGTTCGCCAGACTAAAATAAGATGTGAAAAAGCTGCTCAGTAAATAAAGCAGCTGGCTGGTTTTGCACCTGCATTCACCATGAGGCAAGGTGCATCATAAATTCAGCTCAGTGTGGTAAAACAGCACTGGAATGTTCCCTCGTTCAGATGCTGGATCCCACGGGGTCGCTCAGTGTGCCCTGTTATGCTGGATGGACTGGCGTGCAGAGGCACAGTGCTTTGATCATCCTTGCCCCCTGTGTAGCGGATTCTCCCCTAACCTTCTCAGCACGTGGTTAGCCACGCTCCGGCAACATTTCTCGAGCCGCCTCGCAGTTCCACGAGCCTCTAGCACGGATGTGCCACCTGGCTGTGCATATACAAATCACCCGGCCTTGTTAGCATTGTTTAGCGAAGATGTCAGGTTTATGAGGCCTGGGCCACACAGCCTGCATGCACTGCTGGTGTGTGTGTGTGTGTGTGCACCCACAGAAGGGCATGACCCATGTTTGGGGGGATTGAGGCATAGTTGTAGGGGGGCTGATGCCCCCGTGACACTCACTGTAAATTTGGGCTGTGGTATGGCCCAAAGAAAGGATGGCTCGAGACTACAAATAGGCTTTTTACCTTAGTGATTTAATAAGGAACACATAGGGGGGAATAATGTATGCAGGCGGGATGAATATAGGAATGGGTTCTGCCTCCCCAGTGCAAGACTCATTTGACTGAAAGCAGACATACATCTCATCCCATGTACTTTAAAAATGAAATGTTTTCATTCACATAGAGCCAAATCCTAGTTTTCAAAGAAAAAATAAGAATCCAGCTGAGAATACAAGGACTTCAGTGGTGTCACTGCTGTGAAGGAGCATAACAGTCATCACATTAGTTTCTCTCTCTTGTAGTGATCATTAGCTCATTAATCCAATTTCCCTTTCTGGTGATTGAAGGCTGTGCGCTGCTCTTACTTTATAACGCAGATAAATTTGTGGCCTGTCGTCCGAGAAAATGTAATCTGTCACGCGTCAGGCCTGCACTCGCTTACTTGATGGTGGCTAATGATGATGTCGAAGGGCAGTGGTGCCGCTCGCCTCTTTGCTGCCTTTGTTTGCCTTTACCAACACCTGATGCTGAATTTATTAATCACCGACAATTAGGTCTCGCCTCAGCCTTGCCAGTTGAGCTCCTTAAGGAGAATTATGGGCTATTAAAAAGCAGGAAGACACTCTATTAGGGCTGACCTTTTGCTTTACATTACTGATATTTGAGAGTTCATTCAGAATTCAATGAAAACTTAATTTTTATTCCCAAAGTATGGGTCCTTTTAGTTGCCACATTAAAATAAGGTGCTCTTCTGCAAGTCATTAATTATGATCTTAATAAATTAAATTAAGAACATGTCAGTACTTTCATGCTCACATGTGAGTTGATGGTCAGATGGATTTAGTCCAATGCAGCAAAAAAATGTAGATGTTTTATTTTTATTTAGAATACTCTTTTCATCACTTTGCAGGGATTCTCTGCATTTTAACCCGATCTGTGCAGTGAAACACACCTATACACACTAGTGAACACTAGGGGCAGTGAGCACACATGGCTGGAGCGGTGGGCAGCCCTAGCCACGATGCCTGGGGAGCAGTTAGAGGTTAGGTGCCTTGCTCAAGGGCACTTCAATCGTGACTTTTCGGCTCTGGGAATTGAGCCAGCAACCTTCTGATCCCAAGCCCCAGATCCTAGCAACCCCAAATACTTTTTTAATGAATATTCAAAAAAGCACATTTGAATTAAGTCAGAAAAAAATATATGTTTTTTATTAGACTCAGCAAAGTATAAAACTATACATACCTCATTTCCTAAAACATATGAGCCACTTCCTCAAAATGTAATAAAAACTAAAACTATTATAAAGTTATTGGTAATATTTTTGTATCCTTCTGTTGAGACAGGATATATGATTTACACTGTTCTAGATATTCCACAATTAGCAACTTGACTGGAGAATAAAAGGAACATCTACCAAAGGCTCAAAATCAACATTTCTTAATGCAAGATTGTAAAGAATGTAGGTCTTTCATGATCTGCAGTTTATAATATCATGACAGGATTCTGAGAATGCAGAGAAACCACTGCTGAATGTACCTGACCATCAAGCCTTTGGGAAAATTATGTAAGAAACCCTGATGCTATGATGGTTGACATGGCCACGTGTGCTCGAGAGTACTTAGAAAATGTGATTTAACCCAGTCTGTACTGCATCAAGTCCTGCAAACCAAAACTGTATGGTGTAGAGAGAAAGCCGTGTATTTTTTTTGCACAGCTCTGGTGAGTTCCCTGGGCCCTGTCTGTCTCTCTGTCTGTGTCTGTTGGATTGTATGAGCGCAGCATGGCTTAACTACATATACATGAAAGAACCCTTAACAATGAGGCTTAAATTAGTAGAGACACATGCTGTTGTTAAGATCACCTTTTCCAAGGGACTCTTCAGAACAATGTCAGACCTCCGTCTGGACGAGTTACAATGGTGAGGCGTCATAAACACAGTGTGTGCATGCATGGCCTGCATGTTGTCCAGATCAGTGTAAAAGTGAAAAAGTATGGTGCATCATAAAGAGGAGAATCAGACAATAGTGACCAGGGACTATTGAGCAGCTCAAACCTTGTATACACCAAGAATGGACAAAAATAAAAAATCAACAAAATCTGGCATTGAATTACCATTAATATAATAAAAAAAATGATGTGACCCAGTGGAAAACATGTCTCTGTCTGATCTTCTCTGAACGTGTTGCAGGCAAATATTTCTACATGTGTTTATCATTATCAAATAGAATTAGGTTCAATAAAACACTTAAAAATATTTTGTTCTAAAAAGCTTCAAGAGAATTTACAAATTGCAGGTTTCAGTGTTACTGAATTTTTAAAAAGTCCTCCAGCATTTCTGGAAATGAGGTTTGTTACATTAAAACACAATAACAACAAAATATAATTAAAAAGCATTTTATTTTTAGCATTATTAATGTTGTTTACACAGGCAATAGCAATCTTACATTAATTGCATTTACCTTTTGGTTAAGCATGTTATTGCAGCAGCAGCACGTCTCTTTGGAATGTAGCTGGAGCTGTTCAGTGTGAAAGCCTAAAATCTGTGTACCATGCAGTAAATTTCAAATGAAAATGTAAATCTGTTCCACTCACGCTAAGGATGTTTGATACACTACACTGAAAAGAAGCTTCCTCTTATTAGTAGCTCTTCACCGCCCACACACACACACACACACACACTTTCACCAGAAGCCTGATTTGCTTGCATTTATTTATTCGTTATATTTCCTAATTCAGTTTGACGAATGAGTGACAGGTTGACACCTCATTCGGCAAGATTAATAGAACGACACAATATTTACGCCGCCGAGACAGCCAATTATCCCACCATCTATCACCAAGATTATCTTTCTGATTGAAAACTACTCGTCCATGTAATCAGAATTATTTGGAATTAAAAGGGAATTTATGGGATCTTGTGTTGCTTTTCTTGGCCAGTGGCGAATTAGAAATATTAGCTACATAAAGAAATTGAAGGAAGGAAGTATCTACCACTCACAAGAATATTTTTTTTAGTTTAGTTCAGTTAGTTCAATTCTAAATATTGTAAATATTGATTAAATACACAAACAAATCAGATCAAATATAATTATTTTATTGTAATAAAGCTTAACTAAGTAAGCATATGAAGTACTTAAATGTATTTAAACAAATGGTAATATAGACTGATTATATAAATGCATTGTATATACTGCATTTAATTGACAAAAACAGCAGAATTTTCAAATACATTTTAATAGAAATGTGTGAAGGAAAAAAAAAATTATATATATATACATACAGGCGTGTAAAAAATAAGAGACCACTTCAAAATTATCAGTTTTTTAAGATTTACAATATCTGTTTATGTGTTTGACCAATATTGTTCTATTCTATTACAATTCTTATTCTAGTATATATATATATATATATATAGTTAGTTAGTTAGTTAGTTAGTTAGTTAGTAAACAATTTTAAATTAAATTCTAAATACATTCTTAGCTGTGTGTCTGGTGGTCCTACAACTCTAAATGGAACACAATGTCCTATTACCAGACATTGTATTTAGGCTACAGACAAAAATGGCAAAAAAGATCAGAAATAAGATGCAAATAAATGTACTCAAACTAATGTGGACAAGGCCTAACCCACTATAGACTACACTGTATGAAATTTAGATTATGTTAGCAAAATTTGTTGTACTGACCACAGGAAGAGGAACTGTGATTTTAGTATGAACATTACAGTTATTATAGTAGTCCCTGTGTTCAAATATTGAAATAACAATATTCAATTATTAATATTCAATTTAAAACTTAGTTAGGAACACATAACATGTCAGCACATTGTGCACCAAACAAGCTGGGAAATGCAAAGAAAACAAAAACTTTAACACAGAAGATGATAAAAAACATGAAAGTCATGGATTTAATTTAAATTGAAAGAGCTGGAAGATTAATTCAATTACTTTATATTTCTATACATGGCTTGATCAATAGTTAAAAAAATATCTGTATTTCATTTTTCTGGTTGACTCTAAAGACAGAACGCTGTTTTTCTCTATTAGATGAATTGATTTTTCTTAAATGGTCTTTTATAATGAAATTTGAATCATGACGTTTGATCCTCTTATCTCTGCTGGCAATGAAAATCTCATGGGTCAAGTGTGGCTCACTTTTAAAAATAGTGAAAATTGTCACATCTAAGCATGTTGGGAGTCTTTTAATATTATTGGCAAAGATGTGTTCAGACTTGTAAACAGGATTAGTCTGTCCCAATATAGAGCTTTTACAACAGGCTTGTTTATTTTTATCCTTATAAAAGGAGTTGTATCCTTAAATGCTGCCAAAATTATCTAGCAATTTGCTGACAGTGAAAAATGAAAGGTCCCTAACTGTTATTATAAGCAATCTGTCTGCATTGGGCTACAGTGTGACTGCTGTGCTTGCGATATCATGCGTGGGTGACCTGAGTGAGAGAGAGAGGGAGAGAGAGAGAGAGAGAGAGAGACTCAGCAGTTCAACTTATACCTGTACATTTGTGACCTCATGGATAATTGATATGTAGCAACATTTTATTCTTACATCCAAGCATCAATTGGTGGACTTGATAAGAGATATTTACAATAGAATAGAGCAGAAGAATGCCTTTATCATCAGTATATATTTACACAGGTGTATAGTACAATACTTGTTTGGAAGCTGGGGTCAGATTTCAGGGTCAGTCATTGTACTGCACCCCTAAAACAGAGAGGATTAATTTAAGGCTGGGATTCGAAATCTCATCCTTTCTGTTGATGTCCTCTACTTGACTTAAATGGCTGGGATGGTTAAAAATGGAATAAAATATTTTTTATTAACAGTCCAGTGTTTTTATTGTCGGCACCAGCGTTCTCTTACTATGATGCCAGACTGTTGTGACACATACAATGTGGCTTGGCATCCTTGTCTAAGGTCTATCCTTAATGAGTTTGAGCCTGGCCTGGTTCCTGGATATAATTATTAAAATTGTACCACAACAGTGGTAAGGCTACTTGACTACTAGTGAAAAGGTTGTTGGTTCAAGCCTAACCACTAACAGGTTGTCATGTTTGCTGAGACAGAATACTGTCACAGTACTGTACATCCCTGTGGGAAAAAAAGTGTCCGCTAAATGTCAAAAATGTGTATTTTCAATTTATTTTGACTTTAAATTGCATTTGTAAATTCATGAGAGTGTTCATGGACAAGCTTTCCAAAATATACCTAATCCCAATGATAGACGAGTGGTTAATTATTACAGGCCGATGTTCTTTGTTTGGCCTTGGGAAGAGGCCATGGATTGAACAAAAAATGTCTTCATAATGTAATAGACATTAAATATACCATTAAAAGCAAAAATACCCCTCCCCCTTTAAAATCCTCACATAAAATCTTCATATAAGTTTATGCACTCATTGCATAGGACTTGTTGGAAACTCGCTGTATTGTTGGTCCTCTCTACATTTACAGAGACTGAACAGAGTTTGTCCACATGTCTGTGTTTGCCCTCGACGTGCCCCGAGTGACATTTGTATTCGGACCGGCCACGTGGTGGCAGCTGCTGAAATCTTGCATATGTAAATGGTGTGTGTTGCGTGAGGTGGCGCAATCTCTTGGCTTACTGACTGAAGGCTTCCTGCAGCGTGTAACTGAGGCTTCCTGGTGTGGTTGCCACATTCAGGTCATGACCCCTAAACATGGCACAGACCCACAGCCCTGTCTGCCTGTCTGTTGAGAGAAGTCTGGATAGAAGAGAGAAAACATTAGGAGGAGAGAGGGAAAGTAGAGTTTTTCTTTAGCTATTATCACTTGTTACTTTGTCAAAAGTTACACAAAGGTAAGAAAAATACGTTCTGAGAAAGTGTTTTAGTTAAAATTACAAGGATTAAAAAAAAATACATAACATATGATGTTCAGGGATGAGTTTGGATCAAATCCATCATTACAGAGCACTTAAAGTATTTTTAAAATATAAAACAGACACTGGGTGTTTCCAGCAAAAGCAAATAAAATAGATAAAATTTATTTTATCCCCTGACGGGGTGCCAGTCCATTGCAGGCTTTTTAAAATGTTTGTAGCGAATTACATAAATAAAACATATATAATTTTCATTTATCAATGTGTCCTGATCAGAGTCGTGATGGAATCTGTTCCGCCTGGCAACAATACATTCAAGTCAAAAATACATTCAATCATTTAAATTATAAAAACAATGGTCTAGAATCAGTAGTGGTAAATTGGCAACTGGTATTAGGACAGTGGAAGCTTAGTGGATAGTCAAATTAAAAATTGGGAGCTTGAATCTCAGCTCTTCCGTGCATCCACCATTGTGCCCTTGAGGAAGGCCCTTAACACTCTCTACTCCAGTGGTGCCGCACAATAACTGACCCAGCGCTCTGACCCCAACTTCCAAACAATTATGGTTTACTGTACAAATGTATATGTTTATATGACAATTAAAGGCATTGTTATATATTTAAAATTAATATTAATATAATTTGTAATTATGATTGACTGTGACTGGTGACTTCTCTGTGCCATATTAAATAAGGAAGGGAAATTAGAACACATAGTTTCTCACCCTAATAGTGTCTCATCTTAAAAACCAATAAAAAACAGCTTTATAACAAATGAAAGACTGCTGGAACATGAGTGATTTCCAAATTCAATTCAGATTTACATTGTCATGGGCCTCAAGGATCTCACTCAAGTCCCTGCCCCAAAACTAGCCTCAAAACCAATACCTTAATGCTCAGTTCAGTTCAGTTCAGTTGTTTTAACCGCTTATCCTAATATATATTTATATTATAGAAAGATAATTGACAGTGAATAGGGTCATCCATGTTCCTGTAGCTTAATTAGTGGCAGGTTTTTTTAAACCTTGGTGAAACACTATTGCTTCATGTGGTCAATTATAATCAATTAAAATCAATAACTACAAAAAGGAAGCCATTAAACATACACTGACATTGAATAACTTTCCATGCCATAAAACTACGCCTTTCTCTTGCAGACCTTTGACTTGTGATATGAAATCTGACAATATCTGTATTGAGATGTGCATAAACATCAACAGGGTCTGCATTGCAGTCAAGTTTGCAGATTCTTAAACGTCGTCATCCACCTTTCACACTACAAAGCTCGAATTAATGTCTCAATTGCCCACTGTATACAAAGCAAGCTAGTGGTGCAGAAAAGATATTTAATCATCATTTATGTGCATGGGCATCCCTTACCGTGTCTGCTCTCTGCATCTGAATGTGGCTCACACGACTACTTCTAAGTGTTAGGTTGTAGGATTTTTTCTCTTTTTCATCTCATAGCCTGGGGAATCTCAGTGGGTAGGAGTCTCATTTCCTCATCAAACACTAGGAGAGTGATTTGGAATATTTATGAGGGCTCCAATTTAAGTTAAACATTTAACAAAAAGCATCCGATTAAAATTATGCTCCAGAAAGAGTTAAGGTCCCTGTGGGGGAAGGGGGCCTGGGGTAAAACTGTAGTTGGAAACAGGTTGAATTAAATCAGCATTTTAGTAAGGTTAGCTGGGTGTAGTGTTTTTTTATCAATCAGTACAGACAGAAACTATTTCACTGAAACTGCTCTGAAAACATAAACATTGAAATGCATTTTAGCAAATCTTTTTAAAATCTTTTAAAACTTTTTAATCTTGTCTCAGTGTTTCAGCCTGTAAATGTATCGATGTCCTAATAAAATAAGACAATAACAATAATAGAATAATAACAAATATGCAATACCATGCTTGCAGAGTCAGATTTTAAGCAACTAAATTAGTTTAAAATGGTTAATGGGAGCTAAATGGTTAAGGTACTGGTCCATTCATTAGAATGCCCCTAGCAAGGCTTAGAACCCTCAATTGATTGGTTTATATTTAAACACAGTTATAGGTGGGGTTGTCTTACAGCAAGATGGTCCTGTGTTAATTCCCAAGTAGTGTGGTGCGGGTCCTTACTCTCCTTACTGGTCCTAAGCTGGGACAGACTCCAGAACATCAATGAATACCATCAGTAAATGTAAACTAAATAAAACAAACCTTTGTGTCATGTTGGCACAGTAGCTTGAGTGTGCTGCACGGCACCAGGATCCTTTAGACTTCATCCCATGTCATTTCTCATTTATAAACAAAGTGTGATGTGTCTGGATGCTCGATGTGTCTGCTTCTCTGGTTTCTCTCACTTTTCAAAACATACATTATTAGTGAGACCTGTCTTTAACTTTAAATAATGTACGTAAATAATTGGAAAGATAATACCAATCTTATATAGCAACTGTAGTTTCAAAGTAACTCAGATTTGCTGTGGTATAATAAGATATGCATGAGGGATTTTCCACTCTATGAATCTGTTCCAGGAAAGAAAGATTCAGCTGGTTTGATCACCAGAAAGACAGATGTGTGCTTAAGCCCAAGTGTGGGCTACATGATTTATAATAGTGGTTAACGAGTGTGTATGACATGCTAGTTTATGTGATTAAAGTCAGTCACATATCCTCTAAGGACAAGCTCTCTGTAGGAAGCGTTACTCCGAGTTGTGTATGTTATATGATCTTGCACTCCAGGTTTTTGGGCAGGATGAAGCTGCAGTGAATGTGTAAATAAACGAACATTTATATTAATTAACTCATTTGTTTGATCGTATTGCTACATTCAGACACCATTGCTTGTTCAATACAAAGCGTATTATTAATTAGGAAGAAACATTTTAGATCATTGTGTAGATCAAGTGACTTTAGATTTGATTTTAAGTGGGGTGGTGGCTTGGTGGGTAGCACTGTCGCCTCACAGCAATAAGTTCCTGAGTTAGATGTTCAGGTGGGGCAATCTAGGTCCTTTCTGAGAAGTTTGTATGTTATCCCTGTGTCCATGTGGGTTTCCTCTGGGTGCTCTAGTTTCCTCCCACAATCTAAAAACATCCCTCCAGGTTAATTGTAGACACTGAATTATCCTATCAATACCTAGCCACTAGGATGCATAAAGCTGTGCCAGTCCTAAGCCTGTCTAAATGGGAGGGTTTTGTTAGAAAGAGGATCCAGCATAAAAGCTATTAAGTCAATAATGCGGACCACGATCCACTGTGGTGACCCCTAATGGGAGCAGCCGAAAGAACATGTAAGACATGATTTAGAAGGAAGACATCTACCTCTGCGGTCTTGTTACTAGAATAAGCTGTAGATTTTCTTCACAATATGACTTTACCCTGCATTTCACTTTTGTTTGTGATGGTCTCTAGAGTACAGACTGATGCCTACTCCCCTGTTCTACTGCCTCAGGGCATCATATGCTGCCCACTCTGGCTCCCAGACCAAACAAAGCTGTGCATGTGTGGGTTTCACATTATGCTTATCTTTTTTTGCATTAGATGAACCTGATCTACCTGCAACACAATCAGTTCCACTAGTTCATCTAGAGAAATCACATTGCTGTCCATTATACTGCCTTTCCAGCAATACCAACACAATCAGTGCACACTGGTAAACACTATTCAGCTAAGCTTCCTACTGGAGTAGGGCACACACATGTTTATTCAAACCCCATTGAGTTTTTATTTTGCTTTGGTTCCA
>JAYDZG010000011.1:17226734-17258548 GCA_034509265.1 Microcambeva bendego
TGGGAGGAAACCGGAGTACCCTCAGGAAACCCACGCGGACACGGGGAGAACATGCAAACTCCACACAGAAAGGACAGAGAGAGTCTGAATGTCTTTAAATAAAACTCATACGTCACATATTGTTTGTAGAGTTTTAGATATACCCAGCTGACCTGTGATAGCAGTATGGAGAGAGTTTTAGTTTTTAGGGATGGGATTCATTTCCCAGTGCAGCTGTACTGATAGAATAGAAAAACAAGTTGGCACTGTGGGTAAGGATCAGTGTTGGTTCACGGCCCGCAAGAGCACGGAGGCCACAGGATCATTAGAGCAGTTAATCTACAGTCCTGCCACCATAGCACAATGACATTACAGCTGTTGAAATTTTGTTAGAGTAGCCAAGAGGAATCAGATTATACTCCAACTGAACATTATGCTTTTCTAGACACTACTCAGCATGAATTTTGATAAGGGTACATGGGTTCAAAGAAAGAAGATGGCAAAAAAGATGCCTGATGCTGGCAGATAAATGGAAAGTGACTCGATGCATACGTTTGGGGTCTTTGTTTTGACACTGTATAAATCAGAAGGGCATTAAAGAAAGATTTCACCACCTCTGTAACCCTGTTATCGAGTTAGCTTCGAGAGACACACAATAACTGTAGTCTTGCAACTTTCTTTGCACAAGTTCCCTATAAACAGCACACGGGTGATGAGTGGGGTTATGCCCCTGGTTCTCTAAACCTGATAAGTTTAGCACTAGAGGTATTAAATGCAGAACACAAGCAAATCTATGGTTCTAACTTTTAACACACAACCTAAATGAATGTTTCATAAATAGGTTCACGGGCGGCACGGTGGCATTGTGGGTAGCACTGTCACTTCACACCAAGAAGGAACTGGGTTCGATCCCCGGGTGGGGCGATCTACGTCCTTTCTGTGTGGAGTTTGCATGTTCCCCCTGTGTCCGTGTGGGTTTCCTCCAACAGTTGATTGGAGACACTGAATTGACCTGTAGGAACCTGTGACGGAGTAGCGCCCCATGCAGCGCCCATTTAACAGCTGGGATAGGCTCAAGAACCCCTCCCCAACCCTAATTAGGATAAGGGGAGAATGAATGAATGAATGAATGAAATAAATAGGCTCACTGTTAGATTTAGTTCATTCAAATGTTTTAAACTGGTTTTCTTTAAGCATCTTCTCTTTAGGGTAACAATAAAAGACTAAGCTCCAAAACTATTTCTTGAATTTAAATGTTTATTGTTCAATGGCTAAGGCTTGTAGATTTTTTGTAGTGTTTTAACAGTTAAATGTTTTATGCATGCTAGCAAGTTTACATTATTCATCTTTTAGAAACTAGTTCTTAGTTTGACAATAAACTTTTCCAGTGTTGGAAGGTTTGACTTCCTTAATCACTGATTCACTCACTCATTCTCAAATCATATTTTACCAAGTCACTTACTCAATTTCTCACTTAACTCGTTTACTTACTTAACCACTCTCTCACTCAACTCATTCACTTAGTCACTGATTCACTCAGTCAGTTCATTTACTCATTCACTCAGATCATTTCCTTAGCCACTCACTAAACTCATCTTCACTAAACCCAACTTACTCAAACTCAAAAGAAACTTTATTGGCATGACAAATAAGGGCATTCGTATCACCAAAGCTCATAGAAAATAAAAATTACTAATAAAAAGAATATATATACATTTACTTTCTTAGCCACTGATTCACTCACTCATTCAAATAATTTACTTTCTGTCACAAACTGATTTAACTCACACTTTTCTGTCACTGAATTAACACACAATCACATTTTAATTCCTTAATTCATTTAGCTCACTGACAAAAGGCAGATAAAAGTTCATTTACAAATAGCACTTTTTGTGTTTCAACCACTCACACCTTTCATTACAAATATAATGTAGCTGCTGTATTCAATATCACAACATCAGTGTTATTGGAGTAATGAAAAAACCTACAATACTCCTTAATATTTTTGCTATATTTACTCATACTTATGTACAATGAAGAATACAGCTGCTCTGCTCTAAAGCTGAGCATCACTAGGGGACTCAGGAGGCTTGTTTTATTATGAATGCGGTACAACAATCAAAACACTTATGCAATTATGTTAAGTGTCACCTCCAGACTTACCTTTAACCTTTGAACTCAGCTCTCACTGAATTTGCGAGCTAAATGGAAATGTCATGTTGCTGACATTTTTTAATATATAGTCTTTAATAAGTCAGATGAAAATGTGAAAAGGTCTACACACGTATATCTGTATTCAGAAGTCACAAGGCAACGAAGGGTAAACCTTTCGCTCATTTCAAAAATTCATGAACAGGGTCTCTGATCTCATGTGTGTGTGATTAGGTACTTTACTGTTATAGATTTTAATTGTACATCACTGTTGCTGGCGTCAGCTAAATCTAAAAACCAAAAAAAAATTGTCCAATTTGATTGACTTAATGGGTTCAGATTTGCTATACCAGCTGAAAAAAAGTCTGTCTGAGTGCTTAAGCCTGATTCTGCAAGGTCACTGGTTTTAACAGGGGGCATTTTTTATTATTTATTTTAGCGCTTAACCTTTTTGTGAATTTCCAGAGGTAGCGGCAGCTGCTGCTGCGATGAATATACATGGTGGGTTAGAGTGAGGGAAACCCAGCAATGATTTAATTTGACACATTGACCCTGTCTCCACAGACACAGGAAGCTGGGGTGAGAAAGTAAAGTTGACCTTGTAACCCCAGGGCCTGAACCCAACCGTCACCCACACTTACAATTAAATCAGCCAAAGAGGGGGTCGTAGCTTCGGGACAAAAAGAAGATATACGTTTTTGTACATCCTATAGCACACTTATTTCACTTTTCATCCTCCTTTCTCTATAAGTAATGTTAGAATATTCTTTTAGTAGTGAGACTATGTTTTGCTTATAATGCAGAAAGCTAAAGTAACGTAAGCTTTGTCAATATTTGTCATTACTTAGCAGTATGCTAATTATGCTAATACACTAAAACAAAAGACAGGAGGTGTGGGCCTGCCACTCACAGACTAACCTTAGGAACTCGATTTGCATGAAGCTAAGTAAAGCTTTCTATTTCAATAATGCGAATGAATGCTGATCTCTTACCCTTGGTGGCTGTGCCTAATTTTAATTTGCAATTAATCCAATGTCATAACCACTCTTATTTTGTTATGGCTCTTGAAAAATGCAGGTGAAGATGCAATACATGCCTCCTCATTACTACTAAGTTTTTCTTCTTTCACACACAATTACAAGATCAGTAATAATGATAATTTTATTTTATAATTGTTTTAGGTTTTACAGGAGAGTATTTACATTCATCAGGGTTTACTAAAACTAGATTAGATTAAACTTTATTGTTATTGTGCAGAATATAATAAAGTATAAGTCCATAGCCAAAGGAAATGCAGCAACATCTGTTGTTCTTTCCTAGTCACTTAAATGCTTAAAGTAAAACTAAATGAGCAAAAGGACATGAAGTCAATTAGTCTTGTGTTAAGTTTTTCACTTTAAACCTGTTCAGTTTATGTTCATAAATGGTTAAAATGTCATAATCATGACTGGACTTAGAGTCCACCCCTATAATAATATAAAACACATAAACCTATATATCAAGATAAGAGCATCTTTATGCATGCTTTGGTTGTTTCCACTTTATTCATTTTATTTTCGTCAACCACTGTATCCCAAATAAGGCACCAATCCATCAGAGGTCTTTGGCAATCCTTCCATCCCCCTCAGACATGTCTGTGTAAATGCCTGGTAAGCTGATAGCATCACTGAGATTTGAACCCAGTGTTCATGGGCTAGACTGCGGTGGCATTCAAGATTAGCTGCCACCGCACCCAAACAAAATGTTGATGTACTGTTATCGAACTTTTACATTTTTTTGGCCTATTTTGCATCAAGGAATTTCTTTTATTACAATAGTATGTTGTTGAGCTTAAGTGATTTACTCATGTATTTACCATAAAAAAACAAGTCACAGATTAATTTAGGTTTTCTGGTTAGATAATTTAGGTTTTCTGTTTTAAAATCTCTTTATCTCTCTCTGACAGGCTGTTAAACAGGATGGCCGCTGAGGAGCGGCATCTGCCCTCCAGCTGTGGCTCATACATAAAGACAGAGCCATCCAGTCCGTCTTCTTTGGTAGACACAGCCAGCCACCCGAGTCCAAGTGCGCATTCGGACGCCAGCGGTGGTTACGGCAGCGCCATCCACAGCCACTCCAACGGTCTCGACTCGCCACCCATGTTCACACCGGCCGGGCCTCTCGGCGCAGCGGGCAGTGGCTGCCGCAAACGCTATGACGACTGCCCGAGCACTCTGCTAGACGACTCGGGCCCCATCAAATGCGAGTACATGCTCAACTCCATCCCCAAGCGCCTCTGCCTAGTGTGCGGAGACATCGCCTCAGGCTATCACTATGGAGTGGCCTCCTGTGAGGCCTGCAAGGCCTTCTTCAAAAGGACCATACAAGGTACTGATACCAACATATTTAAACATATTTATATATCATACACTGTAACAGTGAAGCTCCTGACCTAATTTTATAGTGCCGATGATTTGTTTGTATTTCAATGTGACTTTTTCTTTTATGCACATAAAACGAGTGGGACGGAGGCTCAGTGGGTCACCTCACAGCAAGAAGGTTTTAACCCCATACAGGAAGGAGTTTGCATGTTCTCTCCATCTCTGGGAGCTCTAGTTTCCTCCCACAGTCCAAAAACATGCAGGTTAACTGGAGACACTGAATTGAACTATAGGTACCGAGACACTACGATGCCTAAATCAGTACATTGTGCGCCTGGACCAAGCCCGGATAAATTGGCAGAGTTGCATCAGGGTTCGTGGATCACGATCCATCGTGGTGACCCCTTGATGGGAGCAGCCGACGTCTACATAGTCTTAATCACTAGCTCATGTAAACGTAGGACTATGATGAAACATTCATAAGAAAATGTCTCACACGACTCACTGTAGACCTCATTGCTATTCCTTTTCTTCTTAGAACTAAGAAACATGTTGACATGATCGCCTGTGGTTATTGACAATACGCTGTTTATGTAGTAGACAGAGAGTAGGGCGGAATTCTTTAACAAATTAAAATAATCAGCAGATAGATTTTTTTTTGAATGCTGTCATGAATTCAATTTAAGGATGTACAGCCAGCGGATGACATCATCACCGTGATCAATTCATTTTCTTGTCTAAAAGGCGTATATTATTACACTGACACATGAGCACAGGAACACTGGCCTGACATGAATATAAATCAAAGATGGAACATATTTTCATGTCATCTGTCTTTTATTGATTGAAATATGCTAAAGACACAGTGTAGACAAGTCCAAGTGAATTTATTAGACAAGCATTGGTTAATCTATTTATTTAATGTTATTTTTGTGCACCTCTGTTCTTTCATTTGAGAGTTTATTGTCATACACACAGAGAAACCAGTAGTTTGCCGTACAATGGGATTACTACTCTTTACGACATCCCGGATTAACAATACTAACTATGCAATATAAAACAAATAAAAATGCCGTGCTGCTATGCTGTTATGAAGCTACGTGTTTACATTCATGACAGGAAACAGTTCCCCATTACACAAGTCGATCATCTCACAAGTTTATATCAAACGCAGTCATAGACGTTGTATGATCTCCAATTCACCTCAATTGCATGTTTTTTGGACTGTGGGACTGTGTAAACATGCAGTTAATGATATATAAACTATCAAATAATAAGCAATTGAATGTTAAGGGCCTGGGAAAAGGGCTCAAAAGTGGCACCTGGCAGGTGTGGGGCTCAAACCAGCAACCTTTCACTTACTAGTCTAGTATTTAGTCACTAGGCCACAACGGACCTACGGTTAAATGTGAATCAGTCATTGAAGCCGATGTAACTGCTCTGCCATTGTAAACTTTTAGCTAAATGTTAACATTCCTCTAAATCTTTTTTTTTTAATTGTGTGGCCTTATAGCAAAGGGAGATGTGGGATATGCTTCGATTTACTAAATACCACTCTAATCCGGTGGACAGTGTGTCAATGGACGTTTGAAAAAGGGAAAATGTAGCAGGTGTTTGAATACCGTTCAGGCTTGTTGATGTTGGCCCAGCAGTCCTATCAGATTTAAACAGTCTATGTACCTTTTTGCAGACAAACAATTGCTTTTGTCCAAACCCTTCTATTTACACTCACATCCGCCTGCAGTCTTCTCTATTGACAAAGGATAAGCATTCTCCCTCAAGTCACATATTTAGAAACAGGCTATTTTATCCCATGCTTAAACTAGCCGGAGATATACAAAAGCCATTACATGAAGAGACATGAACGACTCTTGAAAGAACAAGCCATTTCAAGTGGAGTGATGGCCCAAACAATTAAGAAGAGAAGAGCAACATGAATGAAAAAGAAAATGTCAAAGACCTTTCTGCTCATTCCTTCCCTCTCTGTCAGGTTGAAATTTTTTCTCTATGTCTCCCTCTCTTTCGCTTCAGTCTTTCTCTTGGAGAGCTGCCTGTAATGGACCTAATCTTGTGCCGTTTGTCCGAGCCACAGGAGTTTTGTCAATAACAATCAGCGTTCAGAAGGAGTAATTAAGGCCGAGGCTTTTCATTAGGCCAAAGGGAGGGGGCCG
Source organism: Microcambeva bendego (assembly GCA_034509265.1). Lineage (NCBI taxonomy): Eukaryota > Metazoa > Chordata > Actinopteri > Siluriformes > Trichomycteridae > Microcambeva > Microcambeva bendego. The sequence continues at coordinate 17,233,396 of JAYDZG010000011.1, forward strand.
TCTCCGGGGAGGACTGCCGCAATTAGAAACGCAGGCACGCGTCGCTGGGTAATTTCAGCAAAGGGAAGGAAAGGGATGAAAAAAGAGGGAAGAAAAAACCTGCGGACTTTAAATTGAAGAGGTACACGGCTGGTCTCTTAAAAGAGATGGAGAGAGGCGGGCTGATGGCATAATAAGCAGACATGGTCTCTGACTGAACATGGAATATTTTGGTCGGGGAGAAAAGAAAAGTAAAAAAAAACAAAAACAGAGCAACAAGGGTGATTGAGAGGATGACTGACGAAGAGAATGGGCAGACAATAAGTCTTGGAAGGAAAAACAGGCTAAGTCATGTGAATTAGACGTGATTAATTAAGTAAATAATGAGGCTGACGAGGGTTGTAAGTGTGAGCCGGCGTCCCTTTAATGAGGACAAAGCAGGAGAGGTGGTGTTTAATTTGCCTTGTCATTTTAATCAATTCCATTCAGCCTTAACGCCAGTGCAAAATGGCTTTTTTACTGCCAAACAGTTAATACCTTCTCCACATTCACGAGTCTTATTGAAAAATGAGTTGTCACAGCAGCACACATTGCTTTTACCTCTTTACCACCAGGACGGTATTGTTTAAAGTGGATGATATAAAAGATCAAAATAAAACATCCATATTTTTTATTTATTCTGTCTGTTTATAATGATAACAGACTCCAAGGTCACTTTCTTAAGAACGTTATGATATTTTGTAGGACCACTTTTGCATTCAAAACAGTCCTACTAACCTGTGACAGGGTTTTCACAAGGTGTTGGGAAAATCCTATTAATATGTTAGCCTGTATCGACATTGCTGCAGAATTATCAGCTGCACATTCTTGGTGAATATCTCTTATTGTACCACATGATGACATTTGTTGTAGTGGAATCATATGTGGTGCCTTGGGAGACCAATAAAGTGCTTATTTCCTTGATTATTAAACCAATTTCTGGTACTGTGGACATTTAAACTGTATTTCATGTAGATGACTGGAGGCTGCAACATATTACAAAGCAATACTAACTTTTAATGGTCAGTATTGTATACACTTATCTTCAAAAATGCAATGAAATAAAATACAAATCACGAAGCAATAATAATTGCACAGCATTCTGTTTCAGTTTGTTACTGTCAGATTGAAGGAAAAAAGCCCTGTCCAAAAGGACGCTTTTCCTTTATATTTCCCTTGTTCTCCTTCTTTCCTGGCTACATTTAGCTTTCCTTTTCGGTTCAGTTCATCCATACCCTCTACCTCCCCACAGACAAAGACCCCACTGGCCTTACCTTTTCACCACAGAGGCGAATGGCAAATTCATCTCCCACCACCTTTTCATCCACTGTAAAATCCACTTTGATGGTGTATATGATGAAGGATACATCCGTCAAAGCCAAGCCCCAAATTATTGTCAGGTCTGATCACTATATATACAGGACCATGGCCATCTTGAACCTTTCATCACCCCGAACACCTCATGTGCACTACCAAACACCACACATCTCCAATTGAGCGCCCCTGCTCACTTACTTTGAACACACAATAACATAAAACCCAAAGCGTATCAACTGCCTTCCTCTTTTCCTTCTCATGTAATAGAGCCTGACAATAAGTCTGTAACAGTCAGTTTATATTTTGATGAGAAATACCTGTAATTTTACTGTAATTTACTTTTTGCGCCACACCAAGCCCTGGCACTGGTCCTGAAAAGCCATAAAAGAAATTGAGACAGATACAAATCGGGAAGAAGATTTTGCTTTATATTTTTTAACTCGTGTATTTTTGTGTTTGGTAAAGTAACATTTAATATAAAACAAAGGCTATATATTTAAACAGTTGTAGTAACTTTAAGCTCAAATGACCAGCGACACACAAGTCCCAAGATCACATGATAACAATATATATTTCTGCTCTTGTGGTAACCATCAAGTCCGTTATTAAGCGCTGGTACTTTTGTGATCGTGCCTACATGATACATGGTGTGCATGGCTGATTTACATGTGTTAATGTTGCTGGCACAGATGGTGCAGTGGGTATCCATTTGCCTCCATGCCTGGGAGCTAGACGGGGATCCTAAGGGACTCACAAGCTTTCCTGTGCTGCTGGTAAAATATGTCAGTCAAATAGGCAGGATGGCAACATTTTTTTCAACTGAATTACAAAAGTATTTTAAAGAAATGAAAAGATACATTTAATATTTTGCTTAAAAAAAGGAAACAATCTTGTTGGATCAAAAGACTTGAAACATGATCACAAAATATGTTTTATAACCAAGGTAAGAGACATTATTCCCAAAGTCGTCCCTATACCATCATGTATGTAATACAGAATATACTACCAAAATACACTACATGCACTGAAAAAGACAAAAATGCTCCCCACGTTTTTTAAAGCGTAGTTCTACCCCATTCAGTTTCTAGGCCACTCAGTGGTGCCACTCTAGATGAGAAGGTTTGTTCACGGGCCCAACGGTGGCTGTATTTTGGAGTTATTTAAACCCTTAACCTTACGATTAATAGCTTAGAGCCCAAACCACTGAGCTACTATTGTCCCGGTGTACACTGCCTTCTCTAAATTGTGTCTGAAGACAGTTTGTTGCATTGGCCTTATGTTATGTTTGCAGACTTGCTGCAGGGTAAATCATTTAATTTCACACTTCCCTTTTGGGGTAAATTTCCCTTTTCCCCAAAAAAGGTGGGTGCGGGTGGGGGTTATGCAGTATTTCCAAGACTGAACATGTAGAAAATTTCATATTTAAAAAATGGACTAAAGAAATATGAGCAATCAGATATAATAGCATCTTTATTTAATGCATACCAAACTTACAGTCGGTAAATTGTGCATACTGATTTGTATAACCCAGATAAGAGGATGAAATTCCACTCCACTTGGTCTGTGCAATAAGGTTAACATAATACTGAGGTTGGGAAACATAATTACATAGAAATACTATTTTTTTGGCAAAGAGGCAAAGAAATGTAATGTGGTAAATGTGGCACTTCTTGATAAATGTTACTACTTGTGTGCATATGTATCTTCACAGATGGTAGCATATGTAGTCCCTTTGCCAGATGTGTAAAAATCAAGCACCTATGTTGAGTTTTTAGTTTGCCATAATTTTTTTTTTAGTTCGTGAAATGTCTTCCCTCGTAAATATTCCACAATCAACACTGAGAGGTAGTGAATACCACATAAGGTTAAAGAATGACAGATGGGTAGTGTTGAAAAATTTGACTGCCCCGCAGTTTTGACCTCAACCTTATCGAACTGTCTCTCTCTCTCTCTCTCTCTCTCTCTCACTCACACACACACACAGTCAATTGTCTGTTCTGTTTGTGTGTGTGTGTATGTGCAGACAGGCAGTCAGATACACTTCTAAAAATGTAATTGTGTTGTACCTGAATTACCATGAAAAAAGACATAAAATATAATTGTATTATTTAATCTCATATCCGGCCTTACAGGTTAATCCATGTCCATGCACTGTAGAGGTGCTTTCTCATCATTCTGCATTTATAGTGAACTGTCATTTTGCATTCAGAGTTCCCTCATGCCATTACCCATACACATCCTAATTGAAATGCCTCCATACAGTTAAATGTAGCTACATGGACAGTAGAATAGGATCGTATATCAAGCACTCTGGCTATTGTTAGGCCTACAATACAGCATGGAACAGCTCTTTTATTGTGTACCAATGAAATTCCTATTCATTTGTATCAAGTGCTGAAGTGCTTGACTTGAATAATGTATCAGTGCCATGGACACACTGTATGTAAATAGCGCAGCAGTAGGAAAAGATACAGATTTAGTCATGTGAAGTGGATAGGGTAGTGGTTAAAGCCTCTGTCCAGCTCCTGAATGAATTTAGAGAACACAAACATATATCTTCATTCATTTATTTATTTATAAATATATATATTTATAAAATACCTTCTGAGCAAACGTCCTCACAAGAAGGACATCGTTTGCCTTTTTTGCTTATAGTTTGACCTGTCTGCTCATGTGTTGCTGTTTCTTCTTTAGCTTCTCCTATATCCAAAATCAATCTGCCGAAAAGAAATACAGATCATTTAGTAATTTGTGAAAGACAATGGAATAATTTGAAATACTAACATTTATTATTATAAAGTCTAACTAGATATAGCGCAGAGCAATAAAAAGTGTAAATGTCCACTTTCTTATTCTTATGATTTTCATTATTAAGAGTCTAAATAATATTTTCTTCTTCACAGGTAACATAGAGTACAGCTGTCCAGCAACCAACGAGTGTGAGATCACAAAGCGAAGACGCAAGTCCTGTCAAGCCTGCCGCTTCATGAAGTGTCTAAAAGTGGGCATGCTTAAGGAAGGTAAGAAGCTTCTAATGCATTCAGATATTTTATCCAGGTAAAGCTGGCTTAGATCCATTTATTCTCATATGTGATTGTATTTTCAACAGAAAAAAGTCAATTGGTTATGCGATCTTTTTATTTGAGTTGAGAACGTTTAATATGTGGAAGTGAAATCCGATAAAGATCCGACGTCTAATAAACAGGCTCTGCACAGGTCCATGTTCTAATAGATGTTTGGATACGGGTACATTAGAATGCGGATCTGTGCAGGACTTATTTAATATGTCTTTATTTTCACTGGTATTCCAGCACCCCATGCCAAAAGGATAAGCAGTGTATCATATGAAGTGTGCTGTATCATACTCATGTATTGGAACGGAGTAATCCTTAATAATAGAGAAGCTATTTTTGTAGCTGTTTTGCCATTGTATGAAGCTTAAGCGCCTTTGCTCCTTTGGCAGCATCATCAACTCTGTTGACAAAGGTGAATTGTCATTTGATTAAATTTTCTCTTATTAATGCCACATCTCAACCCTCTTAAAAGTAATTAGCCAGGGTGAAGGGTTGTGTTTTGTTTGTTATAGACACTGAACATCAAAGCGCTGCTGAAATTACAGATCTGATGCCGGTGTGAAAAATATGGCTGGCTGTTTTGCCACTGGGTTGATGCCAGACCAGACAAGAGTTTAAGGGCCCTGTTGGCATGGTCCAGCTGTCCGCCCCATGTCTTAGCCACAAAGCAGTAAATAATGTGCCTGTTGGGCAAAGAGACAGAAATATGCTGAATAGGTCGATTTCTGCATCTGACTAATAGAAGTGTAACAGTATTCCGACTGAAAGGGCTTCGGCACGGTCCCTGAGCACACAATCCAGCAGCTCTCAGCTCTCACCGGTATATTGATCCGCTAAATGTTTTCCGAACATCTCAGCTCTCTTCCTGTGGATGCTTTTTTAAAGCCGTGCCAACTGGGAATTCAGTGACAATTAAACATGCTGGTCATGGATTTTTTTTTTCTATTTTGGACAGGTTACTTTCTGTTTTTTTCCAGTTCAGCTCTTCAGAGGGCCCATGCTTGCTTTGCTTGTATGTCTCTTATATACAAGCATGTATTTTTAGAAGTATGAATTTTAAAATTAAAAAAGTTAAATTGTATTGTGGTAAATCAATAATATGATTTTGGATACTAGTCCACTAGGATACCAAATGCCCTAATAATATGCAATTAGTACATTTTATGATAAGAAATCATTTTCTGAAAGTGCATTATTCATAGGTACAATTTCGGCATGTGGATATTAATACATCAAAATGTTGATAAACATATCATACCTGATATACCTGTATTCACATGTTTTATATTTTATATTCTTTATTATCATTTTATATAAGCTATTTTAAACCTGCTATTTTTATGATAAACCAAATGCTCAGAATTTTGTTTTTCTTGACACCTTAGTGTACAGAGAAATGAAGAATTAATATTGAATCATCAAACAATTTTAATTGTTTCTAATCCTAATCTTATAAACTTGAGATATGTTTAGATATGTTTTTAATGCTTACAATATTCATCTAACATAATGTTTTTTTATTAAGCAGATCATTTAGAGATAAACCTTATTAAACAATCACAGCAAGGGTATTATTAATAGGGAAAGTCAGTTTAATTTCATATTAACTCATCTGATTCCACTCAGGGGTATTGTCAGGGATTTCGGGCCCCATAAAATGAAATGACTGGGCCCCACAACCTCAGACCACACCAACTTTTTTTAAAGGATAATGTTAAATAAAACATTTTATTAATAAACATAGTTTAATAATTTGATATAAAAACTGGTGTGATATTTATAGGGTCCTTGTCAGTCACAGGATCATAGAACTGTCCTAAATGTCCCCTCATACGGCCTTCCCGGTGCCCCTACATGCTGGCGATGCTGTGTACATTCAGAACCGGTGAATAGAATATATGTTGTGGTGTGTAGAACACCCAATCCATCCATTTAGTGTCTCTAAATGGCTCTTCTTCAAAGCAGCAAAGAGCAATCCATATGGAGCTAAGTGAGGTAACGGAATCTCTCAACTGCATGTTAAGATAGGGGAGAGGGAGCGAGAAAAAGAGAATGAGGGAGTAATCGCATTACTAGCTGATGAAAATTTAATGGAAATATATTATCTAGAGGAATAAGAGACTAGAAAATAGGAAGAGATGGCCATAAATGAATCACCAGTGTCAGAACAAAAATGAAGCTTAAACAAGAGCAAGCTGACTTCACTGCCATAGACGTGCACTGTACACCTTAACAGTTATGTAAAGAAAAGAACGTATGCTGTAAATCATAAAAAACTTTTTTTTTCAGTATGAGAGGTCACAATATTATTCACAATATTGAATCATGAGTAGTCAGTTTGGCTCTGGATTTTCCACAGAAGAAAATCATCAAAAATTTGATATTGCCAAATCTGCCAATCATTCTACCCTACGCTGATCATTAGCACTTCATTATTGCAGAACATTGACACTGTTATTAAAAATCTGACCTTTTGTGGTGGGTGTAATTTGGAATACAGGGTTTGGGACTGTGGTTACATCATGTCATAGCAGTGCATATGGCATGCTGAGGACCTGGATTTCTGTAAATCTGTAAGTGCTACAATCACTTCAAAGTAACAGAGGGCCATTTCATTATTACAGTGTCAGTTAATATCACAGACTTTATTTGTTAGGACACTACATTAGACCTGTGTAATTAATAATAAATGTTAAACAAATGCTGCATTTGACATTGTATCTTTAATATCTATAAAATCAATAATAATAATAAATGGTATCTTGTAAAATTATTTTATTTATAAATTATATTTTATAATATTCTTATTAAAATAATGTGTGTAAATTAAATACGGTGTCAACAAGATCATGTAACTCTTTAAGACTAATCTATGATGTGTTATTTCTCTATAATTTAGTCTGTAGACTTCAGTGTCACACATTACCATAAAAGCTTTTAAAGTGGATGATTTATACGGCACAACCTGCCAGGGAGCTTCATCCAACAGAGAACACAGAACACCTTTCTCATTTTCATCCAGTCCTTCATTGTGGTTCTTCAATGTGACTTTACTTACCTCGGCGCACTCCTTATTAGTAAAAATGCTAACTTGTATCACTGCACACATGAAGCTCTTAAGACTCATGTCAGCGTTACCCCAGCTCGCTTGTACTCACACTCTCACCTTCACCTACAATTTCCAAACATTATCAAAATAAGTAAATACATTTTGCAAATAAAGACATGAAAGGCATCTTCCTCTGCATATGGTATCTCTCCTCAATGCAAGGTCGGGCGTCTGTCTTCCTGACTATGCTACGTGAGCGCGAAATCAATCAGGCATTTCAAGGAGACAAGAACAAAACAGAGAGCCACGTCCATCTCTCTCAAACTCTTGACTGTCTCCGGGTAGCCGTGGCTCAGCTCAGAAGAAGACTTGCCCGCAGTCACACTCAAGATGGGGTGACGCTCAAACTAGGTTAGAAGAGGAAAAAAAGAATAGAAGAAGAAGCCTTTATTTGTCATTACATATATACATATGTAAAGTACAACTAAATTCTTTCCTCGCATATCCCAACTTGAAGCTGGGGTCAGAGCGCAGGGTCAGCCATTGTACAGCGCCCCTGAAGGGTTAAGGGTCTTGCTCAAGGACCCAACAGTGGCTGCATAGCAGAGCCGGGATTTGAACCACCAATCTCTAGTTGATAGTCCAAAGCTCTACCCACTAGGCGACCACCGTCCATCAACTTCACAGATTTCAAACTTCACACTATGCAGATGGTACAGTTTAGATCAGAACCTTTTTGTTCTGTCTAATTCTTTGTCCGTCTTTACCTCTGAATTACCTACTTTGAGCTTGATTAAAAAAAATAAATAAGTTTGGCCGTTCTAACATGATTGTATCACATTACTTCTTAGTAGCTAGTGAACATATTTGTTGTTTTTGTTACTTTGCATGTGCACAGTGCTGCACGGTCACATATATGCAACAAAAGTTGGTCTCTAGCTCTAGAGAAATTGCTTCGTTTCGTCCCATCTATAAAAGAGGAAGTGATCAATATGGGTACTCAAGTGTCAGAGATAACAGTTTTGATCAGTGGAACAGGATCAAAACTGGAAAGATAATATTGAGAGATTATGCGGATGTAATCCAGACTGTTATGTCTATGTAGATTATATATACAGTGGATTCACTTACACAAGTGAATAAATTAAATAATTCCAAATGTAAATAAAAAATTAAATACACAGGTGTTTGTTCATTGTTACACTACATACGTGTACAAAGATGAGCAAAACAGCATTTGTCACATACATTGGTGCTTTAAAATGGAAAGATCAGCTTTTATTTGTGCTTATCATTACTAAAATTATAAACAGTAATATAGTTCAATAAAAATGTTGAATAAATCCTCAGCCACTCCTTCTTCCTTGAAGAGAGGTGGCGGGGTTTGTGGACTGTCTGGCAGCCAGTTCTTCTGAAGTTGGCTGAATCCTCTGTCTGACAGGTGACAGGATTACAACAGACGATCATACATGTTTTCCACCCGAGAGCTTTGAGAGGAGAAGCCAGGGCGGCCCACTTCTTCATGTGGCCGCAAACCCTGTATATCATGTCCACTGGGAGACAGACACATGAATGACTGCCCAGCCACAAATCAAAGCAGCTCTCACATAACGCAACATGCATACACTGAAGAGACAACGCTTAGCCACTTCTGAATTCAAGCAGCAGAAGCAGCAATACACACAGATCAGCAAACGAATTATCTGATGAGGTGGCCACAGCACAAAGGTGCAAACGATTGGGTTTCACATTTGCCAATTTTGAGGGAATTTTTGAATTTTCTGTCTGTATAGATCAGTTTGATTGTTAGTACCTTTTGTCTGTGTGGTTTAGTTCCTTCTTTGAAATAATCCGTTCTTTTGCTTATGTTTTTAACCCTTGCACTTTCATGGACTACAGGATTGGCACAAATGGCAAATAAGTATTTCAAGGATAATAAGTAATTTGGGACAGAACTACTTTTGGGTTTGGTATAAATGCTTTCAAACATCAGAACTTTTTTTAGAACAATGCAGATAGATTTGAGTGATTTGGAATAGCAGTGCCACAAATTAAGTAAGATGTGAAGAGCCTGTTTTTGGCCTGCTTCTCTCAGGTTTGTTTGTGGTCAGAGAATCTCAGTATGTGTGTTATCTCTATTTCCTTCTCATTACCACTTGTGAGGATGTCTGCCATGACATATTTGCAGGCACCAGGAGCTGCCAGTCAAGAGCCCTGTGAAATAGTGCTGACGAGGGGGTTAGTGGCGGCAACCATGAAAGGCAGCGTTTGCTGTGGCCCTGGGACATGCTCTCTGCTTTTCCCAGCTAAAAACAAGTCTGCTTAAGCTCCCCTTGGCACTGCCAACCATCCCAGCCATGCTGACACTTTCCCCTTTCCCAAAGGACAGGCACCCAGAACAGGTGAGAGAACCAAAAATAAGGGTCTGCGCCAGCCCTCCCTGACCCTCTCAGCCCAGCCCACACAAAGTGAGTGGGGACAGGCCCTTTGTTGGGGCCTTACTGGGAGCAGGATTATTATTGTTTTTGAAAAGAAAGAAGAGCCAGGGGTCAGCTGGCCCTTGTGTGGCCCTAAAGCATGTTTATAATCCTCATGCAAATGCCAAACACTCTGGCTCTAAGCCCTCGCTCTTCACCAGCTCCCCTCTTGCTTTGAAGAACTGACACCCAAGAGCCAATCGCTATCAGCTCTAGAGCAGCAATGGTCAATGCATAAAATAATATATTTGCATGTTTGCTGATTAAGCTTAGGGCTGGTATATCTAATCTCAGATGTCATTAGGTACCATTTTATTTAAGTTTTGATAACTACTGAAAACATGGCGGTAACCTTATATAATGTGTTGTGCTAGACAACACATTAAAATGAAGAATGTTCTTAATGAATGAAAATATAACAAATTGTTATGTTTTAATTCATTTATCTCGTACTTCTGTATCAAATCTGGAAGACATTCCATTTAATACCAGCAAATAATTTTATCTCATCTGCATTTACATATGTAGGATTTAGTAAACATTGTATCCAATGTTAGCAAATTACAATTGTAACCAAATACAGTTTGTTCTATTTAAGATTAAGGCCCTTGCTCAGGGGCCAAACAGTGGTACTCTCGCCAACCTTCTGAATCTAGTTCAGTCGTTGCCTAGTGGTTAAGGTACTGGACTAGTAATCTGAAGGTTGCCAGTTCAAACCTCACCACGGTTGCTGCTGTTGGGCCCTTGAGCAATTAACCCTAATTGCTCAGACTATATACTGTAACTGTACTATAAGTCGCTTTGGATAAAGGCGTCTACTAAATGCTGAAAATGTAAATGTAGTCCAGTACATTCACCACTGAGCTACCGCAAAGCTAAACTGCAAACGTCTAAGTCTGGAAACAACTTAACGATAAAAAAATGGAATGATAAAATGAGCTAGAAGAAGAACTACCATTGATGAGAGATGAGCTACAGTTGACTAAATTAAGGTGCAAACGGGTAAAAAGAAGTAACAACCTGCGTGCATGTTATCTGTACAGTGTCAATCAATTTACCCTCATCTTTTAATAACAGTATTGATCAGGGATAAGTTACTAGCCATCTGTCTTTATTAATTCCTCCTGTCATTTTCACTGTATTAAAATGTATTGGCTCAGTTGGTTTCAGTGATTTTAGTTGGTTTTGGTATGTTATGGTATACACGGTCTACTCAAAAAAGCTGTTTAGATATCTGAGATTCCTGGAGCATGGTAACATACTAAAATACTTAAACTTCATGTTAGCGTTTTATACAAGCCAGCATGAACTTATTGTGCTAGCCTAGTCATCATTTCACACATATTACTTTTCTCATAAAATAAATAAACAATTTAAGTGCATTGTGAAATGGGGTTTAGTAAAATAAATAAATACAAAGACGTTAAAGCTTCATTTTAAATCCATACAATTAAGTATTGTATTGAAATTTTAAAAAGTCTTTCCTGTTCTGTATTCCATTACAGAATCCTATCTTTTATGGAACATCTAGTGTACTGTGGACTGTATGAACTAGCTCATGAGCATTAATTTCATGATTCTTTGTAAACATGGTCTGTTATTTTACAGTAATAAATTCTTGTTAAATAGTAAATGCCATGTTTAAGAAGCCCGCTCTTGTTCTTTTTAATGACAATTAAATTGAATTGAATTGAATAGTCAAGTGTCCTTATGCATTTACCTTCCATCACATCAAGCATTACCTGAGGGATCACGATAGTCCTACGATAAGCCACTAATTTTCCATTAGCTCTGTGAGATCGCTCCCTCTCTCGCTCTATTTCTCTCGCTCTCTTTCGCTCACCCTGACCCTCTTTGAATGTACATAGACTGGCTAGTGCCAAGCTTTAATTCCTGTCAGCATCTGTTAATTATGGCCGGCACTGTTCTAATTAAAACAGGCACCCATGTACTGTGGAATCTTCACACTGCATTTGCCATGGCCAACACTAACATGTGACACATAGAGCAACATCGGACGATTCATTGCGTTGGGCTCATAGTTGATAGATTCATGGGAACGGGGAAAAAAAACAGAGCCTGGGATAAATATGACAAAGTCCATATGAAGTAAGATTGTTTTAGGTTGGTACAGGGCTGGGCATAACATTTGTGTGCAGGTTGGTTTTTAAACTTTGGAATTATGATGTAGTGTAACGTCGATCCGTGCCCAGAATCACATAGAACTTAAGTGAGGAAGAGAGTAATTATTGGTTATTTGTACTTCATTTATTTCTATCTCTCTGTTTCAGTGAGTATTCTCATGATTATTGGAAGTGCAATGAAAGTTACATTTAGAAGAAATTAGATTTTCTGTGCGATTTAGCAATCAAACGATCCCACTGTTTGCCAGGAGAGAGGGACCACAGGGACAGTGAGTAATTAGGTTAGTGGGTTGTCGGTGTCAGGAAATTGAAAGACAATTCTAATCAGATTTCTGTTTCTAGGGATTCAAATAATTTATATAAGCAGCAGAAATCTCCTCATTCATCTAGTGACACGATGATGCTGTTTGTTTGTTCCGTTCTTTGTTGTTTTATAGTAATTGAGAATGATTATTTCCTAATCAGACCATGATGAAAAATGTGTATGGGTATTACAGTACAATTACTGTGTAGAGAATGTTTTTGATCTTGTAATTTTATTAATATTCCACACTGTGTGGAATCTGGATGAGGAAAAAAAGAAATACACAGAGTTTAATTTAATGTACCGAGCTTCAAATGTCAAGTGCACTCATGATAGTTAGAAGGACCCTCTCCTTATCTTATCTTTTTTTCTAGTAAATAAATATTAACATCATTTCAGTAGAAACATTCAAACCTGATTTCCAGCTGTGGTCATAATGTCATTAAATCTGTTAACAAGGGCTCCCTTATTTGATACCTTAGAATTTTAAGTGGACAGACCAAAACAAGCTGTATTATCTTTTATCTCCTCAAGGTCACTAAAGGTTAAATAAAACTACTGAAAACTTAAAACTTAATATAACGATCTGCCAGGAGCTTGGTTGGTGTAGTGAAAAACTGCTCTAACACAGTACCAATGGGATCCAGAGTTTGTCCCAAGTGGTACCAAATGGTCAACGGGTACAGACATGATTGGCTGTGTGTGGTTAGAGGGGATGGATTTGGGAGAAACCGAACTCAGCGATACCTTTATCAGGATAATGCAAGGGTGTAACATAAAAATGAAATCAGGGATGAATAATACCTTTTTACATTTTATATAAAATACATAATTATTTATCTAAAATATTGTGTAAAATCAGTAAAAGTGTACTTTTCAGGAGCATAATCCAGAATTATTAAAGGCTCCACTCTTTAAACAGAACCTCTGAATGAGGCTAGGCAAGACTATACTTTTCAATTGTTGTGCATTTGCTGTGTGTGCTTTGTAGATTTTAGTGCTGCGCTCCACATTTCATTAGAAAATAATAACCGATTCCTTTTCTGGAGCAGAATTACATTTTAATATACACATTACACGACCAATAGCGATACCAGAGGTTATCAATTTGCATTGTGTGGAATATAAAAATGTATTAACATTCTTATCAAATAATTGACTAATAAATAACAGATGTTGTGATGAGCATTTTGGCATTTACTGCACACATTAGCGCTGAACTGAGCATGCTAGGATAGCAGGAGAAATACACCGATAAGCTTCCACACTCACACACTCATCCTACTAGAGTTAGTTAAATCATACCAGGCTGATTTATTGGACCCTGAGTGTCTGTGTATTTCGATGCGTGTGTGTGTGTGTGTGTGTGTGTGTGTGTGTGTGTGTTCCCAGTCTGTTTCCATGAAGCATAACAATGTGTACGACCATGGACGCATGGATGTATATGCAACAGCTACTTGTGCTGAATGTATATGAAATAAGTGTCTCAGCTGCATTGTTAGCATTCTGAGCAGCTCTGCAGAAAAGCTCAATAATTAGAAGGCCAGTCTCGGAGATCATTGACCTTAGTTTAAATATTCATGTGTTTGTTGTGCAGTGGACAGTTGAGCAGAAGCAGCAGACTGCCCTCACATATGGAGCATTGCCACTCCAGTGACACTCCACCATAACAACCAACCTCTGCAGGATATCTCTGTCTTTCATTCTGGCTTCTGCTCTGTTTTCCACGGTTTTGTACATGCAGGTCACAGTTTCTGTATGTCTGCTTTCTTTTTTGTTTGTTTTAAATATCTGTTAAGGAGATTATTATTTATTTACGCTGTGATACTGTTACCTCAAAGGATTTCGTGTGTGTGTGTGTGAGCTTTTTAAAAAGCTGAAAAGTACAAATGATCCCATAAAAGTCATCAAATACAAACTACAATTTTATCAAATCAGAGTAATATTTAAAAAAAATAATGTTACATAATTACAATTATTGTTTTGAAGTTGTTTGTAAATTTACGTGCATGTAGATACCTTGGCATGTCAAAGCAAATCAAGGTTCATTTGTCACATACATGGTCATGCATGCAGGTATATGAAGCCTGATAGAGCGTCTATGCTATTATTGGGGATTTTGTGAGGGATTTCTGATCAGTAATTATTGGAAAAAATATTGGAATTGGAATTAGGAATTATGTGTGGTTTGATATCCACTGTGAGCTCAAACCTTCACATAAAGAACAGGATAAATAGTTACAATTATCATCATCATAATACTGTTAAAATTGTGAATCTGATCATTATTTGGCACACATAGCAGCAAAACAGCACTTTAGTTTAAAGATTATTACCTATTATTTATTAATGTACATTTGCAACTGGCACTCTTAAGATGTTTTTCACACTTGAAAAGTCATGCAGCATAAGTAAATACATTTACATTGATCCCACAATGTGATTTGCACCCTTAAGTAGTAATGGATTGCATTTAGTTTGCCACCGGACAACATGCGTACTTTTGAAACAAAAGAAATCATGTGAAAAGCTTTTTTCCTTTAATAAGTTTGCATGCTGCATTGATTTGTTCATGTGATTGTACTGTGTATGTAAGTTAATGCTGCTCGGTTCCCATGTAGGTGTTCGTCTGGACCGAGTGCGAGGAGGCAGACAGAAGTATAAAAGAAGAATTGATACAGAGAACAGTGCTTACCTGGGCCTCACACTTCCACCTCCAGCTAAAAAACCATGTAAGCTTCATCTTGCTTGTTTTGTCTGATTATTGTCTACTTTGCTAGAACTGGGCTTGTGATCAGAAGGCTGCCGTTTCGATTCCCAGAGCCGACAGGTCACGACTGAAGTGCCCTTGAGCAAGGCACCTAACCTCTAACTGCTCCCCGGGCCTGCAAAGTTGCAAAGATGAAAAGAGTTTCTAAATCTAAAATCTAAAAAAAAAAAAAATTTAATACAGAAAATGTTATACATTAGGTACGTAGTTCAAAATGTGTACAATATAGTTCCAAAATGTGTTTGTCACCTGCTTTACGTCAAAGTTCGAGCTTTACTTATTGAATACGATCATGAATTTAGAAAAGATAATATTTATTTATACATAGTTTATCAGTACTGTTTAAATTCCCAGTTTAAGCACTATGGTCCCATCACAGCAAACCTGCAGGCAGAATTGAACCAAATGTTGTTCTATATTCACATGGTTACTCAATCAATACTCGGTCTGCTTTATCGGTCTGTGCTGCCTGAACTCCAAATGTACAGCTGAACAACAAATCTTAATTTAAATCGAAACCTGACTGGATTTAAAATAAAGGCTTATTGGGATTTCTATAAAATAATAACCTCATTACAACAGTTCTGTATTTTATAATAATGAATTACTAACTATCAGTTTGTAATAACATTGTACTTCAGCTACGTGCATAATTACCAAGTGGCATGATAGGAGCGTGGTGTATAAAGTTTCTTTGGTTATAAATTGTTTATGTTTATTAAATGTTTGAGAGATATGTGTACACCATATCATAGAGTCATAAAGAAGTTTTATTTCTCCATTTTATTTTTCTACTATTTAGAGGTTAAATTCCCACCAAATTTAATCATGCCTACCCCGTCCTGCTTTTTTTCACAGTGACAAAGATCGTGTCACACCTGCTGGTTGCAGAGCCAGAAAAGATCTATGCCATGCCAGATCCCACCATGCCCGAAAGTGACATCAAGGCTCTAACAACGCTTTGTGATCTCGCCGACCGAGAGCTGGTCGTCATCATCGGCTGGGCCAAGCATATCCCAGGTCAGATTAACATTGTCTAAACAGTAATCTATCACTCAGATAATGCTGCAAATACACCACTGCACCATCATGAACACATGAATGTATGTGTTATATTTTAATGAAAACTATTCACTGCACAAAATTTCTAAACCTTTCATACATCATTCTAAATAATAAACAGTATGGAATTTTAATATCCATATTATGTCAAAAGAAACACTTAGCAAAGTCTTAGCCTTTGACTAACTGCCAAGTCAAATGAATTCCCCTCTTTTTAATGATGAATTTCACTGGGGTTTGAATCATATTTTAAAGTACATTAATATTTTGTAATATAAATGATAATATGTTCAACAGTACAATTCATACTAGGGAACACAATTCACATAAACAGAAATGGCTACATTTGATTAAATAAGAGTTTTTAGCGACTTTATAAATTAAAAATGCATCCTAAGACAGTGTAAAATAGTTAATTTACATTTTTGGATCGAACACCTTGGGCAAAAGGCATTATTGTAAAGCATTTCCCATTACATGCTGTCTAAATTAGGCTTGAGCACACTTGTTCCTAATATAAATTTAAAATGAAAAAAAAAAACAACTAATTATAGTTTATCAGCCGACAAATTAATAACTGCCTTGACAAATCTGCACACCTGAAATAGAAAATAATAAACTCATAATAGATCTAAAGACACAGAGTGTTCTACCATCATGTTCTTTTATAAATATCTTTGCTTTCTGGCGCAAAATAACTAAGACACAGGCTTAGTTACAATATCGGAGAAAGATGGTAATCAGAAGCTGAGTAAAATGTTATCTAGTAAGGAGATTAAGAGCGCTGACCCCTATTCTCTCTCTCTCTCTCTCTCTCTCTCTCTCTCGCAAACACACACACACACACACTCACACACACACGCTGCTATGTCAGCACACAAAGAGTTTAGCTAGAAGCTTAGCCAGTAGCTAGATCAGTAATGACCCAATAACACAGTCCCCCCTTTCTTTATCTGCTACAGTATTCTTCCTTATTATAGACACTGTAATATTGTATTTACACTCTTCAAAACTTTCATATATTAGGTTTGCATGTTTTTACAGGTATTTATAACTAATATATTACTTCTGTGTTGTACATTTTATTATATAGATTTTTTATTTAAATCTTTAGTGTTTGTATGCCACAAATTGAAAAAAAAAAACACACAGCAAAAAACACCAACTCCTAATAATTACAGTAAATCTGTGTGTAAATGTCATGGAGCTTTGGCTGTCAATATTCACTAATTGGAGCTTAGCATATTGCACAAATCCCACCTCTTTGTGAGCTACTGAGTAATGAGCCACTAACCAAAACTCATAACCCGAACATCATTTGTAATCAGCAGTACTATGCATTAAACACTTAAATCACATTTAAAAGAATCAATCTCACACTCAGGTCTGAGTCTACACACAAATGTTAATGAATTAATTTTATTTTTTAGGTATTATTTGTGTTTAGTTTGGTAGTTCAGTTCTATTCTATTATGTTTTACTGCTACCCATAAGCCAAAGATTAGTAAAACGCAACAGTGAGCAAGCGGGCTTTGGCCATGCTTCCCTTTGTGAGGCTAGTGATTACATTCTGATAGATTTTCAGCCCTTTGGTAATGGAATTAAAAAGATTAACAGTTCATTATGAAGTAGGGAACATTGATTAGAACATTGATAGATGGCAGATGACCAGAATCCAAAGGTAACAATTTATATTTCAACTAAATTGGCACTTAACTTCCTCAATTGACTTTTCATTGCCATTTTTGTAAGGATAACATTAGTGGATTATAAAAGTGGCAAATTACTGTCGTTGGGTCTTTTTTCAGTCTATTCTTTGAGTGAATGAGAGAAAGGCTTAGAAACTTTAGTGTTCGCTTTTATATCTTAGTAATTTTACATTTACATTTTCAGCATTTAGCAGATGTCTTTATCCAAAGTGACTTATATAAGTTACAATCTCAACAATGAGAGTTGCCCAACAGCAGCAACCTGGCAGTGGTGAGGTTTGAACCAGCGACCATCGGATTACTAGTCCTGTACCCTAACCACTAGGCTGTGGCAGGCCCCGTATCCTAGTGGTTAGGGTACTAGTAATCTGTGGCCCCTAGTCAAGCACCGATATTACTACGGTAACATTAAACTATTGTTCATATTTACAATTAAATAGCGTGGCACTGTGGCTAAGTGTGTAGCACTGTCTCGTCACAGCAAGATGGTCCTGGGTGGGGTGGTCCGGGTCCTTTCTGTGTGGAGTTTGCATGTTCTCCCAGTGTCTCCGGGTTTCCTCCCACAGTCCAAAAACATGCATGAATTGTGAGGTGGATTGGAGATACCAAATTGTATAATGAGGAACTGCTTCATGTTAGGAATGTAACCAAAGTGTAAAACAGGACGTTAAAATCCCAATAAACAAACAAATAAACTAATCCAAAAATAAAAAGAATAGGAGGTTTATTTCTACTTTTTGCTCCCAACTTGCGTCAGGGTTTTTCATACTATTCATTATTTTAAGTTGTATTTATATATTTTTAAATAATCCTAATAACAAATTGTAGGCTATTGTTGTAACGTTGTAACAGATTTTTATAGTGGTTACAAATGTCTGTTATATATCTAGTACATACTACTAGTTGTTTCTATTAGTCACCTTTGCTCTGCTTTCTAAACTATCCATTTTTTCTGTCCCAAATGGCCTTTATCTCATCACTTCAATCAATTAATAATTAATCATGGAGTGGACCAGCTCATCACCTGCTGTCCTGGCAGTCCAAGTTAACTCTGTAAATAGTTTGAGTGACGTCTGGCATGGGCATGCTTCTTAAGGTCAATGTGTGGGAAATGTTGACAGATGGCTTTTCTACTCCTGAGGTGCTAAAGACCTTTGACATACACAAGCTTGCTGCTTGTTCTTCTCCATCTCACATTTCATAGTGTCCAAGTGACAGGCATTACTGTACTTACAGCTTGACACACAATAAAAAACAATCTGTTCATAACCTTTTGAATAAAACATAGGGAGAAGAGTTTCCAAACACCAATACTAAAATACCAACAGATTGATCTAGTAAGGTACATGTGCTGAACCTAAGCCTTTAAAAGGTAAGGCTGTTAGTGCGATCTCATATCAAATTCAGAAGTCACAGATTCTGGCTATCTCTAGAGTAAATATCATGGGTTGTTGGTTGGAATAAAGATTTACATTCCATATCTTATTCCACACAGTTGCTTCATCACATTAGACAGCTGTTAGTCACCTGTCTCCAAGCCCTAGATTAACAGAGCAGGATTTTTCCACTAGGGAATTCTGGGATGAAAGAGTTGACAGAATTGTTTCCCACATGATCTCGCTATAGCCGCATGATAGCTATTCTTGTCTTGTGATGTCTCATATAAGGAACATCCATAAGCAATGGTTTATATGAATTTGAATCCAGTGGAAACCCAACACATAATGAACAATTATTATAAGGACCATCTTATAGTTAAATATTTTAGTATTACTAGGTTTTGAGTTTTTCACAGAATGCATTGCAAAAATACTTCATTCAATTTATTTAGTCTACATGAGAAGTCTTTTTTTAGAAGTAGCTTGTTTCATTGCAGGAAAATCATCTGACCTGAGATATTATAAATATTGAAAGGGGTGGATCTAGTATATGAAATGATAAAAAAAACCTCTTAAAGCTTACAGCTATCAAATCTTACCACACATACCTCATGGCACAAGATTACCCCTCTCGAACACCCACCTCACCCCAAAGCTTGCTGTTTTCTCTTTACCATTAAATTGTGAAATCTCCTTACTGTGTTGCCGTGGCTGATCCCTCTCAAGCTGTGTAATCTTCTTGTAATGGAGTGTGAATACTGCCGGCCGATAAATCAGCACCTCATCAGTGGCCTTTATTAAATATAGACACCAACAGACAGGCCTTAGTATATTCAATTTACCCACTGACGGAGGCTTTAGCGGCACAGATCAAGATGGATGGAGCAATCAGGTGTAGGGCTAGGCCTGATGCCTCAGCATGAGATGCAGCATGCAGGGATGGAGATTTGGGAGGTGTGGGGGGCCAGGACCATGCAAGGGACATCTGCTGCTCTGGGCAGGGTTACAGAGAAAGGGCAAGATCTATTTTTGTTGTGTTAGCCCTGGCCAAGCAGAGGTTTGTGTGTATGTGCATGGTGCAAGCATGGGAGGGTTTGGTGATCATTTCATCATGGTGTAATTTTTTCCCTTGTGTTCTTGTAGAACCACTTTTACACTCAGAAAAAATCGTTGCATTGAGGATTGCATCTTTGACCAACCTTTTAACTGAGAAGTCAATAAGACACGACTTCTCATTAACCAGTGAATCTGCTCAGCAGCAGAAATGAATGAAATGTAATTACATGACCGATTAAGGTACGTCTAGTCCTCGTCACCGAGCTAAACAGAGATGTATTATGGTAAAAAAAAATGTGGCTCTCTAGGGATGACTAAGTAGCAGCACAGTAAGGTCAGAAGGTCAGAAAAAGCAGATTTAGACAAGGGGATTACTGTATTTAACATTATGAGGCTTTAAATTATTCACACTTCACTGGTTAAATGACCCATCCCATGTCTAATGGGCTTCTTATCATTTTAAAAGCTCTGATACTATAGATCTCAGCTTGAAGAGGCTTTCTGTTTAAATTAGGCTTATTACACCTAAATGCCTGTATCCCATGGTCAAATCTACCTGAAATATCTAAATCTCATGCCTTTGTTATGTGAAGACCATTTAACTATATTAAGTATATCTTATTAGTGCTCATTACAGATATTTAACAGGCTTAAATCTAATTCAGCACGTGTTGGTGTGCTAACAGACCAGTACATCTTAACCTTAGTTGGCATTGTTTAATACCAAACTTGTTGTGACAGGATTTGAATGATTTCTCTGTAAATTCTATGTAATGTTTGGTCACATTTGCATTTCCCAAGACTCAAAACTGTGGAATATAGTTCAAGTCGAAGGGCTTAATCAGCTCTAAGCCTGTCTGGGAATTGTAATTCATTGAAGCATCTATAATAAGGCTTTTTAATATTTCTAAACCAATGATGATGCCAGTTTTTAATTGAAGTTTTAGGGGGAAACTACATTAAAAAGAATGTTGGTGAAGGTTTATAGTGAAAGCTTTGCTGTTTTTCATATGCTTTACCCGTCTACACACATGTGCAGAGCTCTTTTATCATAAGCATTCATTGAAAACATGACCTTAAGCTGGCAGGATTGAACAGACATTGAACTCCTTATGGAAATTCAATAGTTAATAGAGGCCATCATGCTTGCTGTTGGCTAAGAGTCCATGAGGCTTGTCTTTCTGATTAGGAGTCATGATAGAGCAGCTCTGGGAGTAAAGTGTTCAGAGTGAAGGATGCTTTTTTCCTCTCTTATAGTCTCTTCTGTCACTCTACTTATTTGTAATTTATCTTCTTGCTTTGTTTTTCCTTTAAAGCCCAACATGCTGAAGCATTTCTTGTTCACCGTTTCTTGCTCTTCCTCACTCTCATTAGATTGAAGGTGAAATATGAGAGGGTGCAGCTGGAGGGGCCACTGTACCTCGTAATTACATCTCTTTTTATGAGAACTGCTAATGGCCTTCAAGGATAAGGAAACAATAATAAATTAATATGAATATGAACTTCCGCTCAACACAAATGTGTAGCATTTAATTTCAGCCGCTCTCCCAGCATGACAAAGAGCATCATCCTGATTAATCATGACGCAGAGAAGTGCATGGCCCCTTCTACAGGAGGACTCTTTACGTCTGATGAAAATGATGTGAATATGAGATATATACTTAGCATATATTCCTTAATCCTTTTTAAAAAACAAAGCACAATTAAGATTGTCATGACAGCACTGCTGTATCCACACAAGCTCAGCAGGCATGAGGTCACAAAGGAAAGGACAGCAGAATACTAATACGGAAGAAATTAATAAAAAAATTACATTTCAAATATTAGCTTGTAAACATGCTAGGATTGAAACTGTTTTACTGTGATTTTGTTTATAAAGGACTTTGGGGGCTGTAAAAAAAAAACCTTTTCAGCAAACCGAGGCTTTTACCTCTTTTCAGACATGTTGCCTTTGATTCAGCAGGCATGAAATATGCTACTGACAGCTAGCCCAGCCTGTTCTTGTTATAGCGGCTGTTTCGAGCGATGAACTTTATTGTGCTGCATAAAAACAAGCTAAAAACTGATTACATTTTATACTAGTGCTGAGGACTGGCCACACAGGGAATTTGTTCACAGATGTGATAAATTGAGTTTTCAAAAGCATTCTAGCCTGGCTGCATTACTCATCAGTCTTAGCCCTTAGACTTTAACAAATGAGTTTGCTTGAAGTATAAAGCTACCCAAACATTTTTTTAACTAGATTAACCAATGTTTTAATGTATTTGAAACAATGGGTCCAAAACAAAATCGGTTAACTTTACAATTTATATTAGATTTAGGTAAGTGATTATATTTATACCACATTGGCCCTGTAGCCCCAGTCATCTACCCAGACATGATTGGATATGTTTGAAGGGGATGGGGGAGGGATTGAAATCCTGTCCAGGGTATCCTGCCTTTTGCCCAGTTTCCAGACCCCCAGTGATCCTAACCAACTGTCCAAATAATACATTTAATGTGACTTACCACGTTGTAAATTCTAATTATCTAATCAAACTATGTGACCCAGATCATGTACATTGCTTTTGCATTATGCATAATAATCCTTTCCAAAACAATTATAAATTAATAAATAACTGTAACCAACCACATATGGATTTAAATGTCACCTGACAATGTTTAGGCAGGTATTCCAGCTTAACCTTACCTCAGTCCTAAAACAGTAAAAGACTTATGATTCCAAAAAATATTGGAATTATATCTCAGGACTTAAAAGTGCCAAGCAGCAGCAATAGCTGTGCATCAAATCAGTCAATATTGTGTCATGTTTGGTCAAAGCATGCTGAGGCAGTTGGTTGGAAATTAGGATTTAAATATTGATGCTTCATTAGAGGAGGAATCACCAGTTCTCCAAGCACTTCAGCAAGGCTTTGTGGTAGCAACAAGGCCTGAGTGCCGTTTGACCTGGAAAGTCGGGAAGTCACTTCATTACTTGATTAAATTGAGTGGAAAAACACAAGATCCCATTTGAAGAGATCATTCAGCACGGTGAAAAAAGAGAGAGGGAGAGGGAGCAGCAGGAAGAAAGTGGATGGGTGGGCAATGCTCACAGTTTCCCATTTTTTCCCCATTTCACAACAAACCCTAACAGACAATTAAATGCAGGGCCTTTTAGTGGGGTGTGTAATTGCTGGCAGTCAAGTCTGATGGGTGTTTAATGTTGGAAGATGTCTGGTATTTGGAGGATGCTTCATTGTTTTTTGTGCATGTCAAACATGCACCACGCCGCTCATTCTGCCGGGTCAAAGAAGAGCTGTGATGTGTTCAACATGCATCTTGGTCTTTGATAAGCCAAAGTTCACAAACATCAATCTGTTTTGCATAAAACGCCCGATCGTCAAGCTAAGGTCGGTCACTTAGATTTTACATACAAGGCTGTTACAGCTACAACCTGTATAAATACACCAGTTATAGATGATACAGATTAAGATACAAAATTAATTGCTATTGCTATTATTATTATATGAGGATCATTTTAGAATTCACTTCTCGAAATGTCTTATTCTTTGCTGTAGTAGAAGCTTTAGTAGTTTAACTTATTTACAGTTTGAACTTTGTCAGTTTTCAGCTGTTGCATGAATATTAAAGCTCAAGTCAGTTGCCTCTTTACTAAATATTTGCTTGGTGGCATTTTGGTGTGGGTGCATCTGCGACGTGGGTTTAAACCTCATCCCTGGTCATGCCATGCAATTTTTGTGCACGTTTGAGTTTTTGACAACATACAGAAAGTGAACGAGTGAGTAAATAGATGCATGGATGAGGCCGTCTATACAGTATCCTAAATTATTTGATACTGTAATTACTGGTGGGGCCGTAATTACAAACATTTGGACGTTTGAGTAGGTTAATGATCCATCTTGAGCAGATGCATGTCTAAGTTTGACGACAGGATGCTGTCCTGGCTTCTTCTGTCTTTTCTCTCTGCCACCTCCACTTTGGCCCTATTGATTCCCTTTCACATTGTGAGGGGCCCTGCAGCGCTGATCACAATCTGTTAATTAATGTATCCCCCAGCACGCACGGCCAGTGTTCTCCCCACTGATAAGGGAAATTAAACACTCAAGTACCCCTTTTTCCTATGCCTCTTCTTCTCTCCTCTATTCTGTCTATTACTTACCCTGCCAACACTCCAAAGTGTCACACAACGAGTAGATAAACATCACCCCTTCAAGTCTTCCTCAATGAGATCATTTATATGAAAGAGGGAAAACATTGGAGGCAGGTATGCTGTGTGACCCAGTCAATACTGTAATCTATCACCTTTTTAATCACGAGGGGGCAGACAGGATTGCAACGGTAAACTTGTAAAAGCAATCATTTTAATCATCGGACCCCGCGAGAGCCGCTAATATACTGTCAAAACGGAGATGCCTGGCAGGCACCAAGTGAGGCAAAAGAAAAAGGAGGGGGTTCGCATTTCTGTAAAGAGTTTATCGACAGCTGAGGGCAAAGGAAAAAGGGATGAGATGGTTATCAGCGCATCCGAACGACAAACTGTGTCTTTAGCCACTTTGAAATCACTTACCCTGCCAAGCTGTTGTAATTTGCCTCACTGCAAGTCATTGTGGCCGTTTTAACTGTGGGACAATTCATTGTGCTATTCAGACTAGGCTTGATTTGCTTGGAAGTGATTTCATATTGGACAGCGAGCTTATGCTCACTTTGGGAGAAGGCCAGCGAGACCCTTGGGCTTGATTTGCCCTCACTGACCGTTCCTGATTTTCTAAAGGGTGCCCCTAAATTCTGGACACA
>JAYDZG010000011.1:17281853-17299097 GCA_034509265.1 Microcambeva bendego
TTAATTCACAACACTTGCATGCTCTGGACTGTGAGAGAAAACCGGAGCACCCGGAGTAAACCCACACAGACACAGAGAGAACATGCAAAGTCCACACAGAAAGAGATCGAACCTTCCTACTGTGAAGTGACAGTGCTACCCACCCAGGAAAAAGTTTGACAGAAGCTTATTTTATCATGTGTTGTATCACCTAATAATGTAAATATACCAATAAGCTGTATTTAACTTAACTAAATGTATTTCATTTTAACTTTTATTTACATCCGTACAACAAAAACAGAGCATAAATGTCGTGACCACGCAGTTGTGTTAGCTGGGTCTAACATGAAAGTTTTGCTGATTGTACATGAACATCAGTATTGATCACACAGCATGATTTACACAAATGAGTGCTCATGCGTCCCATCTGTTACTGAAAATTTTACTAGCCTGTAAACTCTGATTAAAGTCGCTCCAGTGAAAGCTTTTACAGTCACGGTTGCCTTTGGCTGTGTCTTAACTCCTTTTTGACAAGAAAATAAAAAAAATGAAATGAAGAAAGAGTCACTATGCATTATTGTAATTAGATTTCTCTGAATAGCTAAATTAAGTCATTGTGCTGCAGGGGACTGTGGACATGTCTGCTTCTCTTTCTTACACACTTGGGGCAGTTCAGTGTGGTAAGTAACAGATAAAGAGACTCTACTGGTTTTTCAATCACAGCCCAGAAGAGAAACTACAGTCTCCTTAGACCTGGTCAATGAAAGATAAGTTGGACTTGTGCTTCCATCCTGTTTTATTAACAGAAGAGCTAAACTGCACCCAGTACTGTCTTCATGGACTTTAATGAGAACAGCACCATCTATAGAGCACTGGTTAAAATACATGGTGTCAATTCATAAACTGCTTGCATGTAAAAATATGAGAACTAGTTAATAAATTATAATTAAGTAAGAATTCAACTGCCCTTTTAGCACCCTGCTGACTAGGCATCGTTTTCCCATAACTTCTACTGTTTACAATGAATTGATCTATAATCGTATGAATCGTCTTATTACATTAATTCATACTCATTCATTCTATATAATGAGCCCCAGCTCATTTCAGATGGACCAAAGACAAGCAGAAGTGTGTGCTGGGGTCAGAGGAGTTTAAGAAAAAAGGGGAGAGGACCATCCATACTAGTCTCAGAGAAAGGTGCAACATCTGTCATGTTATGGGGTGGATAACTCCTCATAGAATGGGGTTTTGTGGACAAAAAGTGTGCATGTTAGACTGTGAATCCTGCTGTCCAGATTTGTCTCCTGTTGAAAATGTGTATCATGTCACTGCACTTGCACATCTTTGGGCTTTGGGAAACCGGCGAACCCAGAGGGAAAAAACACACACACAAAGGAAGAACATGCAAACTTTACACAGAAAGGACTCAGACCACCCCATCTGGGGATAAAACCCAGGAGCTTCTAGCTGTAAGGCAACAGTGCTACCCAGTGAACCACTGTGCCACCCAATAAAAACATTCTGTGTCTGGATTTTTAATTATTTTCAGTAAATCAAATTTAAGCAGAGAATTACAGAAAGATCCTTATTCAAATAAATAATTAGTATCAATTGCAGCTTCTTTTAGGTCAGTAACTTCAATTAATTTTAAATTATTTTTAGAATCATATACCATCCACATTGTGGAATGACCTTTAACAGTACAACTTTTTTAACTGTTACATTTAAATTGTATTTGCAACATTATGTTTAAGTTCCAGGTTCAACATGAATGTTTTAAAAGAATAGTGTGTCATGGCTGGTGACAAAAAGAGATTCAGCACTTTTGATGATATGTGGTTACATTACAGCTCTCAAGGCTGCTCACGGAGTTAAAATGCCCCAGTAACATTTCCTTTTATTTATATCGGTAGACCTTGGCGGAAACAAATGAGTTGAGACAAGAGTGTACGAGAGCCGATGCTCAAAACAATTTCTTCTTATGTGGAAGGAACAAGCTCTTTGGCATTCTCCCGGCTAAGCACAACTTGGGGTGTGTTTTTTACCCTCACTATTCAATGTCGAAAGGCAGCATGTCATTATCTTAAATCTTGACTATTTCGGTAATAGCAAAGTGAGCGACAGCCATATCTGTCAGTGATGTTGAGGGTGAATGCTTTATACTGTGTGTACAGTCAGACCACATCTTTCCTTTAGTATAAAAAAATAGCTACTTTAGCAAGCCGAGCCGTGGATTGCTTCTACCAGTGTCTCATTTTCTGCGGCCTGCATTTAAATTTACTGCCTCCCTTAATATTCTGTCATACTTAAATTTTCATTGCTCCGTTTTTACGGTCGAATCCTTATGTCGCAATGAACTTTTCTATGCAAATCACTCACATTCTCGCCCATTGGGGTAACAGCAGCATCAGGCTTCTGCTCAGTATAGTTTCTGAAAAAAAGAGAAGGGCCGCCATGTTCAATCAGACAGTGAACCTACTTTTAGGCAAACAGACATGTGGGGTGATCATCCCACGACCCTTTTGTTATGTGCACTAAACCACATTACCTCATTCAGACATTTAATTGGTTTAATTGGTGCTCATGTCTGGAGCGCATTCCAACTTTAAAAATTATGCAGACAGACAGTCCACGTTTGCTTATGTTCATGTTTTGTAATTACATAAAACACCAGACAGTTTGGTAAGTATGAAACTCAATTAATGCCAAAATACATAGGCTGCTTTGTCCTTATATAGTCCTTATATAGTGGTTTACATTTTGTTGCACTTCTACTGGAACCATTTATTGCTCTATTCTTTAGCAGGTTTCATTCAGGAGTTCTTATAATTCTGTTACTTGTTTGTTTATTGGGATTTTAATGTGACATTTTACACTTTTTTGCTACATTCATGACTGAAACACGGTAGATATTCACTACACAAGTTTAATCAGTTTACAAGGTCATATTGAACGCAGTCATGGACAATTTTGTATCTCTAATTCAGCTGTTGGAGGAAACCAGAGCACCTGGAGTAAAGGCACAAAGAAAGAACCTGGACCGTCCCACCTGAAGATCAAAGCCAGTACCTTACGGCAGCGAGGTGACAGTGCTACCATGCCACCCTCTGTTACTTGTAAATGAGTTCTAGATTCTAGTTCTAGATTCTAAGTTTTCCTATGTCTGTGTGCTTCACTGCTTTGTCTCTTTCATTAGTTAGTAATCACGACTTGTCTGTGATAGATTTGTGAAATATGGATCACTGCTTTGCACACAAAGTTTCTGCTCATTGGATTTAACATGATTTGGACTAGGATTAAGTAGCTCATAAAAGTAAATAATCATTAAATAAAAACACTTTATATTAGACTTACACAACTAAGTTTGTAATTACGTATTTCATTTTTAAAACATTAATCAATAAATTACCTATTTAACCCTTTTTAAATGCATCTGAAATTAGTGGCTCTGTCAGTCATGCAATGACAGGCCACGCAACAATTCAAACCTTGATCCAATTTTCTTCATTATCCTTTTTATCCTGGTCAGGTTCATGATGGGACTGGTTTCCCTGGGCAGAAGTCATGAAGACCCTGGGCAGGGATCCAATCTATTGCAGGGCCACAGCCATCCCCCCCAGACACAGCCAAGCATGTGTCTGCAGATGGCTGATGGCACGATGGGTGGGCTAGTGTAACAGACTGCAATCAGGCACCCAATTAATACCCAATTAATACACATAACATAAATAAAAATATAATTTGACATAAAAGAATATTTGTCCAGAATGAAAAATCAGTTAATTATTTAAAAAATGTTCTTACTGTTCTAGCGGCAAAGCCAATTACAACTTTTAATTTGCTTTTAAGGGATTTTATTGTTGTTATTACTATTGTTAATATATAACTGAAAGCCTTATGTAATTTCACTAATAAAGTGAAGAATATGTACTGTATATTATTTCCAACAAAACATTAAAAGCAGCAGCAGTTTCCAAGTTAAACAGAAGCCCAAAATAATGATTGTGTGATAACAATGTTTGAGTTAGAGCTATGACCAGGGTTTGTGTTCTTTGTTTAAAAAAAGAATCCACATTGACAGGTTGAACACTCTTCTGCTGTATCTACTGTACATCAGGCTTTAGTTTTCTCTTCCCTGTTCTTGATCTCTGTAACTGTCTGGAGTGCCCCTGTACATTAAGTTCGGATAAAGCTAATTGCAGCCAGCAGCCCCACACCACTTTTCTCCACCTCATTTGTCAAACTAAGTCTCTGTTTTAACTTTGTCGATTTCTTCCTTACCCCCTCCAATTAAAGGCCGCCAAAGCTCGCCGACGGAGATCGAGAGCGGAGAGGACAGCTGTCTTATGTTACAAATGATGCTGGCTTACTTTCTTTCTCAGTCAATGGGAATCCATGACATCAGCGCTACAGAGCTTTCATTGTGTTTTCTGGTATGTAATGGTGGTTAGGGACTTAAAACAATAGCTGGTGCCTTATTTTCGAAACCTCTATCAGCTATATTTTAAGAGTGTAAAGTGATGTTGGGTAAATTATAAGTGTTGATATATCAAAATAAAGATAAATTAGGTGACTATACATTTTACTTGTGGGCGTATTTAGTAGTTCTGGAATCAGATGCATATATTGTATGTTGCAGGTTTAAAGTTAATTAAATGTGATAAAGAACTTGTTCCATCAAACATTTTAATGCATCCAATTGTTTAAGATTCTTGTAGATCATAATGAGTCCATCTTGTCAAGTATAACTATTAGTACTAAAACGCTGGAACAAAATCTGACCTTGTTTTACATGTTCCAAGTCTTAACCATTATAGTTTTGGGACATTGACAAAGTTAAAGACTACCAAAATCAATTTGGAGAGAAGGACAAAACTGTAAATGTATGTCATCTTTACTCAAGATGGATTCACTTAGACCCCAAAAAGAAGTGTAAAAGGGGGGTTTGGAACACCATATTACATTGAAAACATGGTTTATGTGTAGAAAAAGCTGTGAGTTGATAGAGGTTATGAGGTCTCAGAAACCATAAACAGAACATGAAAGTTAACAAAGATGAACACTTTAGGTACCTATACACAACGATGTATAAACATTTTAGTGCCAGTCCCAATCCTGGATAAATAAGGAGGGTTGTGTCAGGAAGGGCATCCGGTGAAAAACTATCCCAAATCAATAATGCCGCAAACCACAAAAGTAGCAGTCAAAAGAAGAACAAAAACATATTTTATTGATACACAAAGCGTGTTGAGCTGATTTCAATGTTACTTGTAAACCAGTTTTTGGTAAAGAGGACTTTTCTGTTCTCTTTGATTTTTTTAGATGACTGCAAATACTTGGCTTAAACAGTTGCAATGGCCTCATTTTTAGATATAGTGTGTCTACAGTGGTTTGACAAGCTTGTGAAGGTGTTGGGATAGGAGTGTGAGGAAGAGATTTATGAGTGTGGATGTACCTCTGTGGAATATGTGTTTTTTTTACTTCACTGTCTATGCACTATTGTGAGCAGAGTGAAGCTAGACCTGACTTAGCAAAATTCATTTAGGCCACCATATTATGTGATCATACCTGATCATTTACTTCTTTATTGAGTAAAACCAGTCTGCTTTAAGATGACTTCTAGCACCCCTGAGACTTGAACCAAGCTCTCAGCAATCATGGTCTAGTGTAATAAACCACTACACTGCTCATGTGTCCATGGTCTACAATATTAGTAAATAAAAAGCATACACTATATTATATGTGGAAACCATAAGCTTGTTCAAGTTCCCTTTCCAACACAATTAGCATTGACAGAGTTTGCAATTCTAACAGATCCACTCTTCTGGGAAGGCCTTTGCAGGGCCCTGGAGTTCTCCTAATGTCTTTACAGACATTACTTGACAGAGATGTAAGAATGCAGAAACTAGAAAGAACCTTAACCTAAATTGTTAGTGTAGAGATGAAAACATATAATTGAGTTCATAAAATAGACCTTTGTACATGTTAGCAATGAATGTGACTAAAACATTTGAACTTCTTATGTAAGAAGAGTTCATGTGGTATCTGTGTTACTCTGCATTCAGGATAAAGTCTACATTATCATTTAGCCTTACTCGACCTGCTCTGCATTTGCATATTTGCATCACTTCATGCTGTACCAGATGCCAGAATGGTACAGGTTGGACATAGTGCACTTGTCATTAAGTGGCTGAAGGTGGAACAGGGACAGTGCTTGCGAAGACAGGATGCTGTCCCGATACGCAGCGTGCCTCTAAGTGTCTGTAAATGGTCCTAACGAGGGTGGCAAATGGAGACATAAAGAGAAAATGGGTACACTTTTCATTTGAGCCTGACATACTGTTGCTGCCCCCCTGAGCCCTTGAGAGGGGCCGAGGACGGAGGGCGCCCATGCTTAAAATTCCTCTCCTCCTCCTTGGGCTAATTGTTGAAGATATTGACCTTGGGCAGGAGCGAATGGAAGATGGGGGAAGAGCAGATCACTGGCTATGATGGGAATAGTCTACTATGGAAATAATTATACTTGGACTGACCCAGAGATAGCACACTTACAACATAAAAATATGTTCATGATATGAACCCATATCGACGAACACAGACATTATCACTGATGTAGGTAAATCATGTGCATGTACATGTGGAGCAGTGCCAAATAATTATCTGAAGATCCACACTAGAGTTATTCATGTAAATGAAATAGACTGAATTAACATTTGAATAGACATATAATTTGCAGTGCTATACAATATACTACACAAAGCAATGTATATTTAAAGAATAATGTGTTTAAAGGTGAACAAAAATTAACTGTTTTATATTTTCATTTGTATATTTTGGGAGTTTAGAGAAGAGCAGAAATTTAAATTGTAGCCTACATGGACACAGAAAGAATTGATTGAAACTATTGATTGTATAAAAGGTTTTAAATTCCTGTATGTTTTGCAGTATATATTAAAGTATGTATTATTCTGGGAACATATGTAACCTCCCAGTAACACTTTATTATGATTGTACACATATAATTATCAGAACAGATCAGGGAATGTTCCTTTCTGATTCTTACACTGTCTCGTTGTTTTGTGTTTAAACAATCACAAGAAACAAAGACACAAGTAATAGTACAAAATAGTACATCTTGCTTATAGGTAGATGTGGGGAGGGGGGAAGAGACAAATTCTGGGTGTGTGTTTGACCAAAATGAACAGTGCTGGGTTTTTTTCTATACACTAGAATAAGAATTCTAATAGAATATAACAATACTACTCATTTTTGTCAAACACATACACAGAAATAGTAAATCTAATTTTGAAGTGGTCTCTTATTTTCCCCATGACTATTATTGTATATTTGAGTAGAGAGTGGATGAAAGGTCATTGATTGGGTCTGGTTGTTATTGTAAGCTCTGATAGCTGCTGGAATAAATGAATGGAATAAAATGTTGAACAACAAATAAATATGACCTAAAATCTACTCTCTATTTATCTCTTTTACATCCTCTAAGCTTGACTGATGGCAATGGCTTTGTACCAATACTTCTTCCAACAGCACACGTAGACTCACACACCAAGTGCCCTGTGTCCTGACCCCACTCCATGTACAACAAGTTCACCATGCCATTCTCACACAGACCAGTCAATGTGTGTCAATATAGTGGATTGGATGGTTGAGAGGAGAGTCGATTAGAGCCTGATAAGTGAGGGACGGCTTTGTTTAAGTAATGACTGCTTAAACGAATACTTCTTTAAGTCAAGGCTGTGCTTTAAACACAACTGTGCATCAATAGAAATGTGGAAACAAAGCAGTTCCCTCTGCATGTCAGTCCAATGATACACAATATACCATATAAAAAGTAAATAATTATAAACAGTTTAAATGAGACTCTGGGTGGTAATATTAAATTTACTTTACCCTAATTTGTTTAACTATGTGGGTAGGTTAGCCTTCAGTCTGCATTTGAATAATATTAGTAAGATACACAATTTAAAACTCTGCTCCAACACTTTAAAACAAAGATGGAATTTTAAAAGTGATTATTTAAATGTGGGATATCTATAAAAATAGTATTATTATTTGTATTATTCTCATCATCATTACAATTATAATGATGATTATCATTATTAGTAGTATCATTAAACAATGTATATTAGGATGCAAATTAGACAATGTACATTTTTGGTCATATAATCTACAAATGTACCCATAACAGATATATTGTATATTTTATACCTATAACAATATTTAATAACAATTTTTATTTCCATATTTATACACTGTTTATGAGAATAGATACCCAACTTCTGCTATTATTAACACTGTACCATATACTCTAACATACCATTGTATATATGCACACTGTACATTTGCTAAACCTTTATTTTCTTTTGTTTGTATCAGTATTTGTTTAAATCTTATTGCTTAAGATAGTATCTACTAATCTACACATTTTGCCAAACAGTTCCATTCTCTCACGACAGCTAAAAACCTTAAACAGTAACATGCAACACAAACTTCATGAGTCACATAAAAGTCAGCTACTGCCTCTTTTTAAACAAGTTATGTAATGGGCAGATCTGTCAATAGGTGAATTGTCTGTTGCTCCAGCCAAGCCCCTGTAACATCTTGAATTGTAAAATGTTTGTCTGCTTAATTCTTACTTATGTCCTTGTATAAAATATTTTTAATTCAACACAAAAAATGATGCTTACACAAGTAAATTAACTTTCTAAATACAGACATTTAGACTGAATTGTTACTATATTACTATAACTTTTATTATACAGTAAACATACTAGTTCAAGCCCCAGACCTGCCAGGCTAAGACTGGCTTTAACTGAATGTCTACTAAATACCATAAATGCAAATGTACATTTGAAGCCTAAAGTACAATTGTAAGCCAATTAACTGTTTAGCCATTTCTTAATATTAGGACTGACTGGCTGCCTGGATGATGAATTATGGGAATCCATAGACCACTAAGACTTTAAAAAATATATGAAAATTATTCTATGCTTTATAGCATTGCCACACTTTTTAAACACGTTAAAGATATAAAAATTCTTCAAATAATTTGAGGTTGATTAATTGCTTATTTAATGGTATTTTGCAGTGTGATATGACCAGTTTAATGTATTGGTCTAGCACATAACATTTAAAGTTCATTAGATATTAATCAAATGTTACTGCTGACAATGCAACCATTAAATTTGTTCTAATTAAACTAATCTCCTTCTCCCTGACTTTTTGTGTCAGAAATTACTTAATTATGCACATACATCATGTCTTGTACAATAAAAGCAATGCACATGTTGTTTTTCCTCTGCTACCCTCACTCTACAGACCTAAAACTATGAAAACTTCTACTATAAGAAACAATAATAAGCTTTGTTTATATAGCATTTCCATGCAAATAGGCAACTCAAAATAACAGAGGGAATATTTGGACTATGTATGTGCATGTTGGCAGGCAAAATCCAATGTTGCTACCCGAACAGGTTTGATGTAGCTGTTAGGTTAAAATATGCTTGTTAACTATAACTGTTATTTTTTAAACAGAGTAGAATACATTATTGTTACACTCCTGAATACCACCCCCTGTATACACGAAACAATGAAACAGCTGTTTTAGTTTGTGGGAGGTCACATGTGCAATGCGGCGAGGATTTTTTACCTTGATGCCAAACAACAGCTTTAATGTGTGCCAGTGCTGCTCTTCTTCATCAGGCTCTTTATAGAGTGACAGTGGCACTGTACCTCCACAATTACTTTTCAATTAGTGCAATGAGCATTTTCAACACTGCAGTGCAATCATTTTATAGCCCAGTGTCTTAGCCAATTAAAGGTGTTGGCAACAGCAGCAAAGTGATAAACCATCTGGCCGAGCTCCCAGTGAGATAGAGCACAGTTAATGGAGTGAAAAAGTAAAAGCAATTAATGTCACATTAATATAATGATAATAATACCTTCCCTTTAAACACTAAGGAGCTGTACCTTACAGAATGAATACCTGGATTGCTTATGTGTTTATGGCCAAAATTCAGGCAGTAAAGAAATGCAAAGTTTGAAGGATTTGTTTTAATGTTTAAGCATTTGTAGTTGTAGTTCATATATATTGCTGCTGATCACACTACAAAACCAAGTTTTGTTGTCAAACCACATTGACAATGGGAGTCTATGGGTAGAGCTTTGGCCTTTCAACTCAAATGTTTAATCTCAGCTATACCATGAGTCCCTATACGACCCTTGAGAAATTCTCTTAAAGGCATTTTTGGTTGTACCTGGAGGTACAACAGAGGAAATTTCAATAAGAAATAGTTTTATTTGAAGTTTTAAGAAGTTACCAAATAAAGATTTCAGTCGAATAAAAAGTACAAATAAACGTAGGATGAATTTAATGCTGAATTTATGTTGGATTTATTCTGTAACAAAAAAAAAATCAAACAACTTACACATTAAAAATGACAAATGATGAGTCATCTACAAACTACAATGCATTAACGTACAGAAACATGTTGACTTCTCTGTGATCATGCTTGTAAAGTATAAAAGTGTGCTGGAAAAGTCCATCGATGGGATTTGGCATCATGAATCAGTTTAGGAACAGAGCTTCTTGATGCAATTAAGTTTGTGATTTTACCATCCACAGTGATGATCGAACATCCTTTCCACAGTAAAGAATGCACGTGTATTGTCATGAGCTTGCTGCACACAGTACTTGTATTGTTGTTTCCTCTAACTGTATTTATTACATACATGTGAACCCACAAGTATAATTTCTACCAAAACTGGGGTGCCTATAATTCAGTATTTTCTCTAAGCTAGTTGAAGATTTCCTTATTACCTTTTTGATTAACCTTAACATACAATGCCAAGAATTCAGGAGCTGGCCATATGTCCAGAATGATTTCAGATTCCTTTCAGCTGCTAATATTATGGGTCATCACAACGGCTCATTCAACTGCACATTTTATTTGGCACAGTTTTCTACTCCAGATGCCTTTTCTGATACAATTGCCCTGTCTATCCAGGCTTGGGATCAGCACTAAAGGGGAACTTAGTGTGGTCCCACATGCTTGGAGTTTGAACCCCCCCCAATTCAGGCACAGCTATTTAAAAATGAATACATGAGAATTATTTCTTGAAATGTGTTAAAGTGTTAAATTACACCAAATATTCAATGATTCAATGAATCCATTTATTCGAATATTCCTTTAGCTGGTAATATATTAGATTTTGTCCCACATTTGTCAGGCATTGTACCTGCAAATTGTGGTGACAGTATATAAAACATTTCCCACTTGTGTGTCCACACCTACCTACCTGGTGAATTAATGGTGTATCTCTGGATAAAAGTGCATTTTTGGAAGGAGTTTCAGTGTGTGTGTCCAAGTGTGTAGAAATAAATGTGTGTAAGATCCTGTCTCGTTGACACTCCCCTGTCCCTTTCTATCTCCTGACCCCTTGATGTTCCTGCCTCCCCTTTCTGTTTGTGTTAATTCCTCTACATCCGCAGGGTGGCTTATATTAGAATATCTTAACCAGCCGCCCACATTAGCATAGCGTGATGGATGCCGCTGAATCTCTGTGCCAGATAATGTCCACATTTTGCATTTTAAACTAAGCTGTGCCACAGACGTGCTTTCCATTCTCATGGGAGACAATTAGGTTTCAATCGACATTGCAATATCAGTTCTTACATTTGATATAATCACACAAACAAAAATGAATCATTAGTTCTGCAACTCCATAAAAAGATCAACATTAAAATGATTTAAGGCAATTTAGTAACACTGGGTAAAATACACTACACAAGGGTAAGGTACAAATGCTCTAAAAAGCATTTCTTCTTTAAATTTCTTACAATTTCTGAGCTGTGGAAGGACCCACTGGCATCCAGTGGGTGGAAATTTATCCTGGGTTCCTCTGAAGCACCAAATAAACCAAATAAACAAGAAAATATTAATATATTTAAATATATTAGTATTGTTGTATATAAGTAATACATTTGACAAATGTAAAAATACCTGCCTTTATTAAAACAATGTAAATTGATCACTGAGGGTACTAGTATGGCAATCCCACTAATATTGTCTACTGAGGCTTGGTGGTTAGTATTGTTGCTTTAAAGTAAGAATGTCCTAGGTTCAATTCCCAGATGGGGTAGTCTAGGTCTGTGGTTTTTTTGGGTGTATCAATGTGTGTGCATGCCTGTGTGCGCATGCCTGTGTGTTTTCTACCCTTCACCTGGTGAATAGCACCAACTGTGACACTGAATAGGTTAAAGTAAAACAGAAAATGCATGAAGGATATTAGTAATAAATGTCTCTAATTATACAAATTTATACAAAAAGGGTGTAGATGGCTATACAGGAAGCAAAAGGCCTTTTGCTCTCAGACTCTGAGCTTCAGAACTCCTTGGCACCATAATTCATTTAAACAAAATGCAGATTTAGAATATGCTTTTCATTACTGTGCAGTGAAATTCATCCTCTGCATTTTAACCCAACCCATGCAGTGAAACACACACATTTACACACTAGTGGGCAGTGAGCACATGTGCCCAGAGCGGTGGGCAGCCCTAGACATGGCTAAAGTTAGAGGTTAGGTGCCTTGCTCAAGGGCACTTCATTCATGACCTGTCGGCTCTGACAATTGAACCGGCAACCTTCTGATCACAAGCCCAGTTCTCTAACCACCAGGTCACAGCTGCTTCAAATAGTTTAGTTCAAGTAGTTTAAGTCTAATCGCTGGCACCTTATAAGAACACTTTAAAAAGTGGTTGGTAAAGTATATGATTGTTACAGCATCCCCATCCAAACACAACTTAGAGGTGGCTGACTGACTTGTAGTAAGGAGGAGGGGCGGCATCTGAACTAACACTAGGATGACTGAGGCACTCCGAGCTGCTAAGGGGAGTTATACCGTTTAACCTTAAGTGAGTTTTTAAATGCCAGCCAAAATCCCCAATTTTTATGTCGTCAGTTAAATTGAGGTTCACGAAAATTAATTATAATTTTTATTGCATTTATATTGCAGCTATGTTTTATCATACATATGCCATATATCTGTTTCTATACAATGGTCTGAGAATTCAATATTATTAGTGTGTGACTGATTTGTAACATAACTGGCTTTATTGTTCTGTCTGCAGGACTCAATTCAAAACTCTGTATCTGTTAAAGACGCATCTGTGCGTTGCTGGGGTAAAGGCTGTTGATGCTGTCTACAAAGCTGTCAGATACTCTGGCAGCTAATCAATGGCCATAAATCATGCCTGCTCTTTATATGGCTGGAGAGAGTTGTACATTTATAAGCTCTTTTATGAGATAACATCTTGACACTTGAGCTCACGTCATACACACTTGCTCTCAAAGCGGCCGCCTGCTTAGCTGTGATCTGTCTAAACAGTATCATGTGTTGGATATTATATTAATAATGTAGTCATGTTTTATGGTGATGTATTAGGTTTCATTATTTGCAGCATAATGACTCATACATTCATTTATGGATTCCAGTATCTGACAACTTGTGAAATTTAGGACACTTTAGGACAAAATTTGAAACAACAATTAAAACATGTAGACTTGTGGAAAACCTTTACTTCTTACCAACCTACCAACGAAAGGAATTAGATATTTCTTTTGGCTGGCTTTTTTGGATTAGCACCAGTCTAGGGCTAGAATTTTCAACTTCACAATATCCGTTAAAAAGACTTCATTTAAGTGTTACATTAGCAGGATGGCTGTCTCTGCAGTCTTTGAGACATCAAAAAAACATGTCGCTCACGTTAAGACTGATCTTTGTCATGATTTGCATTTTATTATGAGCCTAAGTTTTAACAGGAGACTGGTGCATTTCTTTGCTGAAGTATGTATGCACGGTTAGGTTTAGCCTACAGTGTCCACTGTGCACTGTCCACCTCTGCACCACGTGTTAAATCCATCCCTCATGTGTTTACCTAGCTTGTGTTTTGTCCACACCCATTAATTTTAGCCTGGGTCATTTTAAGTCTCAACATCCAGTTGTTTGTGTTTAGTTCACATCCCCACCTAAATTGATTTTGTTCACTTCAGTCTTCTTTTAATTGCCAATTAATTGTTATAATTAATTTATTTCATAGATATGTAATTTGACTTCAACATATCCTGAAGAAATCATACATAAAGCTTACACTTGCTCAGCTGTTATCTGCCTTAACATCATGTGTTGGACATTTTATTATGTTGTTATATTTTATTTGCAGCATAATGACCTATATTTAAATTAAACCATAAATGTATAATGTATATTAAGTCTTAATGTATAAATGTATGTTATCTATCCATGTATGTTATCTTTATCCAATTCAGGGTCATGATGGGACAGTTTCAATAGATGAAAAACAGGAAGAGCCATGGCCACTGGTCTACAGTCCATCACAGGGCAAACATACACAC
The DNA here is from genome assembly GCA_034509265.1 of Microcambeva bendego. Taxonomy (NCBI): domain Eukaryota; kingdom Metazoa; phylum Chordata; class Actinopteri; order Siluriformes; family Trichomycteridae; genus Microcambeva; species Microcambeva bendego. Next base: position 17,296,265 of record JAYDZG010000011.1, read on the forward strand.
ACACAAACACTCCAGAAGAAAATCACAGAAACTTGGGAGGAGTTGGTCATCAAATCAAAGAAATTCTTGCCACAAAAAACAGTAGCACACACAGATCAATTGTGACACCATTACTAAACACAGTGAAATAATAAATGAAATAATGAAACTAATAAACATAATGAAAATGAAAGAAAAACTGTGTCGGTTCAAGGCCTGGATAAATTGGAGGGTTGGCATCAATGGCATTTGATATAAAAACAATTCTAAATCCAATATATAGACCACAATCTGCTAAAGCGACCCCTAATGGGTGCATTCCTAAATTGTCTCGTCCATAAGCAACAATTTCTCCAAGACACTGACCTGAACAAAGAAAGAACGGGCGACACAGCGGATGAGTGGGTAGCGGTGTCGCCTTACAGCAAGAAGGTCCTGGGGGGAGTCACCAGGTGGGGCCGTCCAAGTACTTTCTGTGTGGAGTTTGCACGTTCTCCCTGTGTCGGTGTAGGTTTACTACTGGTGCTCGGGTTTCCTCCCTTAAGCAAGTCAGGTTCATTGGAGATCCAAAATTGTCCATAACTGACACAAACTTGTGTAGTGATGAAACTTGTGTAATGAATATCTTCTGAGTGTCTGTCATAAATGTCACCAAAAGTGTAAAACATGACATTAAAATCCTAATAAACAAACAAACAAGCAAGAAGTCAGACAGAAAATGGGTACCAGTAATTCAGCAGAATGAGCTTTGGACTGTGTGTTGAACATAGACACCAGTGGGATCCATTCATTTGTGGATGAGTTTGTCGAAATAAAGATGTGTAATTCTATGAGAAAGCATGCATGTAAGTGTGCAGACGGGGCTGCAGCAACGTATCCCAGCTTTCCATAGATGATGGATGGTAACAGTAGGGGGAACAAAACCAGGCATTCCTCATGCTGTCACAGCAATGAAACAGGGACAGAGCAGGATTTGGTCACAATATGAGCAGGAGGACTTGCGGGAGATGCCAGGCCATCATGCCACTTCTATTGCAAGTCAAGACTCCATCCATCATACAGCAGGTCCCTTCAGTATTTGACTGAGTGTAACATTTGGCACTACCTTGCTGTCGGGTGAGAGGCTTCCTACAGTCGCTCAGAATCATTGTGTTGATTTTTTTTTTTTTGCCACCATTGTGGTGCTTTTGTTGATATTCTGCTGAGGCAGGCAAGAAGAGTGAGCTAAGAATGCATTACAGTGAACATCTGGTCAGACTCTCCAACAATAAGTATTTAAATTTGGTGAGGCGAGGTTCAGCAGTGTGAGTACATTTCAATGATACCTTCATTCATGGTAATATGGGCTAATGCTTACAATTTTAACTTGACAAAATGTAACAAAATAGTATGCTTAGTGCTTTAAAAATAACAGTACAAAAAGTGGTACAAGTGGAAGATAACTGAAATACTTAGAACATCACTAGCATCATAACAGTCTCCCCACTGTAGCTGAGCAGCACCCCAACCACATTAAGCTGCCACCACCAGATGGGTGGTTTAGTGAATGGCCCCACAGCAAGAAGGTGCTGGGTTCAATTCCCAGGTGGAGCAGTCCGGGTCCTTTCTGTACGCAGTTGCATGTTCTCTCTGTGTCTGTGTGAGATTCCTCCAGGTGCTATGGTTTCCTATCACCAACCAAAGACATGCAAGTGAGGTGAATTCGAGATACAAAATTATCAATTGTAGTCATCTTAGTTGATTCATCTTCCATAACCAGTGATTACCTGCCCTGTCCCGAATGTAACCGAAGTGTTTAAGCATGACGTTCAAATCCTAATATATACATAAATATAATAGAAGTTCAGACATATGCCAACATGCACCCATGTGGGTAGTCCAAAATGTGACAATTCCCATGTCTCCAACAGATAAATTCGTCTTTCAAAAATAAAGCTGTGTGTGTGTGTGGGGGGGGATTTTTATCCCAACCCCCCTAGTGCCTGCTGCAATGCACACTAATGTGGAATATCTCTAAAGTATTGACTTTCACACATATTAAATCTAATAAAAACAAGGTTTGAAATTAATTAGGATTTAACCCAAATAGGCACTATTGTTTCATCAGTGAGCCTTGAAATTCCCTCTAATGCACTGCTTTAAACAACAGCCTCCATTGCCTGCTACTGTAAATGGCAATGACCTTTTAGTCCCTGATGGCCAGAGATCAACTCTATCTCTACCACATGCTGAATGGCTCTAAAAACACAGAGCCACCCTGGAATTGTGCTGAGAGAAATCCAGTAAACACTGCTGTGCCACAATCAGGAGGACTATTACTGCTGGTTGATGGTGATCACAATTGCATTATGATCCTGTGTGAATTGTGTGTTTGGGGGGAGGGCGGGGGCACAAATGAAAGTTTTGTATTGAGGCCAGTGGCTGCGGGGCACGAGGGGCATTCTTAAAATTAAAAATTGTAGCCTATTAGTCTGTGTTTGGTAGCTGAGCACGCACCCATGCCTAGCATAGGCACTAATGGGAAAAGATGTGTGGAAGTGTATGATTTATGGTTGCACGCAAGCAGGGGTGGAATAATTTGGTGCAGAACGGGTACTTACTGAACGGCAACAACTCTCCTACTTATCCATACTTTCTAGTGATAAATTAGCTCATGTTTAAAGTAGCCGGGGACCCATTTTTCATTTTGATTACTACACTTGATATCTCTTTCTTTCTTAGTCTTTCTTTGTCAGCAATGGTCCTTTGCATTTTTATGCATCAAGACTAAGTGTTTGAGTATTCCCTCGCACACTCCTTATACCTGTCTCGCCAAGTTTTCCCTTTCCTCACTGCTGTTAGTACATACTATATA
>JAYDZG010000011.1:17306471-17320666 GCA_034509265.1 Microcambeva bendego
TAGTGTTCAATAGTGTTTATGTGTTTCACTGCAAGGATTGGTAAAAAATGTACTAATTTCACTGTACAGTGTTAAAAAGAGTATTTTAAAATATAAAATATATAAAAATATAAATAAATACAATAAAACAATTCATAAATTCATAAATAAAACAATGCTAACAAAATATAATTAAAATAGTCTCAAAGCTTTATTAAAAGGTGTCATAATCCATGGCATCATCTTTTAAGCCACCTTTATAAATAACTGTCAAAAATAATTTATATTATATTTTTAAAATTGTCATTGTTTAAATGAGAGACAGGAGCATAATATAGTTTCAGAATACAGTAAACCCTGCTTATTCAGGTTCGGGATTTGCAGACTCACACATCGTAAAACCCCTGCACATTCAGTGAATTCACTAATATCCTCCGACATTTTTTTTTTTTTCATGCCAATATATATTTTTTCATTAGTTTAATGCTAAATTAATAAGATCGATATAATTGACATATTTTGTAAATATTAACGTGAATTCAGCTAAATTTACCCTACTTATACCAGAAAATGAAATAAAAGGGCAGTGATGACTTAGTGATGGTTAAGGTACTTGGTTAGTAATCATAAGGCCCCTGGTTTAAGCCCCCCAATCAATAAAATAATTAAACTGTTTTAAAGCAGCAATTGGTTATTTTCCACAGCTTGTTGTAATACCAGTAATTATAAACTTTGTCTAAGGTGCTGCTGCAATTAACCCAGTTTGTGTGTGCAATAATGACTCCTAATTATAATTTCTGCAATAATATAACCCTATGTACCATAATTAGAAAACAAACTGTTAAATGCTTTGCTCTAAAGTGCCCCCTCTCCTCATTTTTAGAAGCATTATTAATTTACTTACTGCTGATTAACATGTTAATTAAATCAGGCATAAATCATTTGTAAACAAAATCAGGATGTATAATGTGCCGTTTGTTGCTTTGCACTTTTAACAAAGTCTGACTCATGGATATGTCCGATAGCCAAACTTTTAATTCCCCTAGGATTACATGAGGTACCTATATGTTCCTGGTTTAGTAATAAAGCCCAGTCTCTCTTGAGTCTTGACTAATTACCATGCAGCAGAAAGAAAGGACCTTGACCTTGTCTGACAAAACAAAATCATTTAGTTTCATTGCCAGCTAATAACAAATGATCTGATTAGGTTAATCACTGTTTCAAACTTTTATTTTATAAATCTAATGGAAAACTACTGGTCCATCCTCAGCGTAATAACAGATTTCACAAGATTTTGATTTCAAATCACATTGTACTGAATAGTTGCTGATGTTTCCATTTAAAGCTTAGAAACTCACTTCCATTTCATTAAGCCCATACCCCGACACCACAATGTATTTAAATTATTTACTAAGACTCATATGAGAGAGAATTAAGGCTTATCTGGCCATTTAGTGTTGCAGATTACTAGTAATGTGTATGATCCCATTGTTTGAGCCGCCTTTTAACTGGTGCATTTATTGTACACAATATTCTATAAACAGTTATATACATGTGAAGCTAAAACAGATGTGCAAAAAGCCAACATAATGCAATTAAGAAAGGTGTTGTGGCACTACACACCACCAGAACCGCTTTGAATAATGAAGTTAATAGGGGTTAGGATACAAACAATGCATGTTCTTAGCCTTGTTAGCTATTTTAAAGAGTTAGCTTATTTAGCTAGTGATTCTTACCCTCGATTGCCATGATTAACCAGAATTAAACCAGCACACCACCACAATAGCTGTTTTAACTTTTTCAGTTTTGCTTAATTACTTCTTTGCTCCATATATACCAAATTGTAGCTTGCTTTTTTAACTTATTCATTGCAAAAAGTAACATTAGGTTCAACCAATCACAGAACTCTATGCCAGCCTATTTGTTTTCCATAGAGAGAACTTAAAGGTCCAGAGGTTATGAAAACTGCTTTTACACATGGCCAAACCTAAGAACTAAATGAACTTGGGTCTGGAACAAAAGGGCAGGAGTTCAAAGAACCAAAGACACACACACCATGCTCACTACATTATCAACCACAAATTCCAGCAGTTTACTCTTTGTGACTAACGTACCTCAATTAATAAATTCCCCATTGAAGATCTTCAAATGTTGCTACAGTATTTGGATACACAATTGGCTGGGCCTGCTTGAAGTTGTGATAGTCAAATGCAGGACACATGTCTAGGCCATTAAGCTCCAATATGACAAAAATGAGAAAGAAATTGAGAATTGTTTTTGGCATTTACCATGGAATTCTACAAATATTACACAATATATAATGCCAAAGCAGGTATGTTTATTTTTAAGGGTATGAACAAGAATAAAAGTTACAACTAGAAAATGTTTGTATGTGTTCATCATAAAACACACAACACAATGTAGGAAACTTGTATTTGTCTGGTATTTTCAAAAGCTTACCTAAATGTCTGCAACTGATCTCAATGATCTGATAAAATACACAATCCTTTGTTTGGAGGAGCTTCATTGTACAGTATACAGCCAAGCAACTGCCTACAAGTTTGAGTGTTTCTGTGTGAATGCTAAAAAGTCCTATATTCTGGTGGTAGAGACCTCTTGTGGACAGGTGGAGCAATGACATAAAGGGATGTTTGTTTAATCACCTTCTCATCAAAAATATGCTTAACCAATGTTCGGTGAATAACTTTTTCTTTCACAAAGAAATAAGGTTTTATAAGAAAAAGTCCTAAAAGTCCATAATACAAGGTCAAATTGATTTCCCACATTCTTTTTGTGGATTCAGTTAGTTGCCTGCTTGAATCGTAAACCTGACCTTTTTCCTCCTGGGCTTCTTTTAGGTGATTTTGTAGCCTGGCCTTTTCAAGTCAAACAGCTATTTGTGTTCACGACTTGCAAACACTGGCCAACATACAGCACCAATCTTAAAACCCTTGAGACAACAATGTGTAAACCTGAAAAGACCAAAAATAACTTATATTGTTTTATATACAGTGGGTAACACATATAAATAAGTTCTTATAATAAGGATTTTGAGACATATGGCAAATGTTTTCATCCAAAGCAAAATCCAATGGGCTTTTTGGATGATCACATAACAGCTAAAAATTCACTGAAGGTTTACAGAAAGAGGTGCTTTTTTGATGATGTTTCCATATTTTGAAATGACAATGGTGGTTAATATTTTGGAAGGTTCTGATGAACACCAGGATCAAATCAAACTCGTTTCATGGTCAACAGATTCAAACATTATTAAAGTTTTATTGAAGGTTCTGAAGATCACTTTTGTATACAGAAAAGTCCAACATTTCACCATATTTAATTTAGAATTAGTACGACAGCAAAGGTGAGTAGTGACCCAACACAAATAAAATCTTTGTTTTCAGTATTATGTCCACTATTTGTACATACCCTTATTACACATTCACATTGTAATATTTATGTGCTGTGCATCTGAAGCACTGTATATGCAAATTTGTAGCCTTGAATTTTCTGTGATTCAAGCTTTTCAATGACAGGTTGGTTTAAGAGCTAGTTTCCATTTCCTGGGCATCTGCTCAGGTCTGGTGCTGTCACCTATTTGGCCCGACGGCAGCTCCTCTCTCTGCCCTGGTCCAACTTTCACGTCTGTCTGCTCAGGCTTCTTCGAAGCTAATTGAGAGTGGGGGAGCAGTGGAATCTTTTCCATTAGCCACCCCTCTAATGACAGGAAGCAAGACAGCTACACATGTTGCCGCTCCCACTAGAGGCTTGTGGAGATAGCAGCCTGTCAAGCACAGCAGCCTGTCACCACGCCACAGCTCCGGAGAGCCGCACCGGCCCTGAGACGCAGCATGCTTAACACTGTACTGTAGCCTTGCCAAAACTAAAGAGATTATTATTTACACCGCTCAAATGCCAGGAACTTGACATGACCATGATACAAACTCTTGTCTGCGATGTGCCAGCCGAGTGGAAAGTGCACTCAAAGTCTTAGTACCTTGCACATTTACCATATAAAAATGACTTTATGAAAAAAAGTTGTTGCAGGGCATAACATACACTCATGGATACATTCTTTTACACCTATGGAAAGCAGTTTTATGTTTTTCCTGGTCAGGGTTGTGGTGGGTGTATTTCACTAGAATCACTTCGTGTAATGCAGTAACCTGGCCTGGAAAAGACTTTCTCTCTACTCAACTCAACTCAACTTTATTTATAGCACTTTAAAAACCACAACGTCTGAGACAAAGTGATGTACATAGATAATTATGAAACATAAAATATACACAAGATACAATTAAAATAGACATAAAAACAATGTAAGGATTAAATCAAGCAAATAAAACAAACTAATAAAACAATAAAACAGAAAAAACTGGGTTGAAAGCCATGGGATGAACACTAAATTAATTCAAATGCGGTGAAGCCATAGTACCTGTCAATAACTGACACTGCAAAGAGCTGTATTATGTATGGATTGTCAAGCTGTAACCACCAATCATCTCTGTAACCACCCATCACAACTGGATTAGTCAGCAGAGCCCAAATTTGCTGCATAATTGCAGAACCTGGTCCTCCAAACCTTTGTCTACCTGGCACAACCAATTGCGCCTGTTGGATGTTCATGTTTTTAATATAAAAACATATTTGCCAGAAAAATATCAAAAAAACTGCCTAGATGAAAGATTGACATACTTTAAAGTATCATGAGCCTTCTCAGGAAAGTGATTTGTTTCATCTAATAGGATCACATAGGGGTCATTCATACTATTCACATTTTAAATAGGATTTCCAACAAGCTCATGGTCAGGTGTCCAAATACATTTGCCATATAGTGTATGTGTTTGTCAGAGGTAACAGTTTTTATGTGATTTTCTGTCTAGTTCTGAATACAGACGTGTTGAACATTTGCTAATATCTCCTCATAGCAGCCCCAATGAGCCATTACAGCCATCCACTCTCCATTCACTTTCCCATCTGCCAGAACTTCATCAGGAGATGCTCAGCTTACTCCTACAGCACAGATGGAGCAGTTGAGCCTTGATTGCATCCACTAAGCAGAGAGGAAATGGAGGAGAAATGAAGCTCACAGCGAGACAGGGGGACAGGTGAGGAGAAGCCATCCATGCTAACCGAAATAATACAACTGCTAGAGGCACAGAGGGAACTTGCTTAGCAAAGTGTGAAATTCAGGTGCTTGGTCCCATATGAATCAAAGTGTCGAACTTAGGGACCTGTAAAGCTTGCTCAGAGAAGCATGGCCACTTGACACGGTCATACAAACAAGTACAAACATATCCTGTCTGTGCCACAGCCTCTAATGAAGTAGAGAAACTGCCTCTAGTGAGGATTTTTTTTTTCTGTGCAGGGAACAATGTGATGTGGAGTTTTACTATTTTTAAGTCTCTTTTGTTTCACTGTTGTCTATATGTGTGCTTACATATAGGCACCAATAACAGATGATGGTCAATGACTTGGCCCGGCATTGCTACCCATTGAGCCACTGTGCTGCACTCATGCAAACATGTACAAATGTATTTAGTAAACCTGAAATATTTTTTTTATTATCAAATGTAGCTACTTACAAACATGATGGTTGACAGCCATTAAAATTAATATAGTAAATAAATGTTATTTCTAATAAAAGACTCTGCTAATGCAAGTGTTGTATTGTTATGTTGCTTGGATGCTAATAATTTCTGACTAGCATTGTTTCCTCTAAACCTAAACAATCAATTTATCATAGAAAATTATAGAATTTATCATAGAAATGTATGACTGTAAGTTACATGACAGCCGATTAGCTCAAAGTGCAGTTTTGCCACATCATTGTGGGTATTCACACATTGCAGAGCAAGTGCTTTTTAAAGTCACTTGGAAAATAAAGACTAGTTTGTAGAAGTTACAGCCTAGAAAAAGCAGTATGGAGTAAAAAAGGCAGAACCTGAATGCTGCTGCTGCCTCAGGGGGAGGAAGACATATAACATTAATGGTATCCTTTAACATCTCCTTAACCCTTCTCCCCCCAGTGTGCGCCCCCCTCTCCTCCCTTGGGTCCTGTTTGTTTTGCCTGCCAGGGGGGCCGCAGGCGGCAGGCCACTGATGAGCTGCTCAGGCCACCGTGAAATGCGCCATAACCCAGCAGCCAAAGGGGCCCTATAGCGAGATTGCCATATTTACTTTTTAATCTGGCCGCCTTAATACACGCGATAAAAACTTTGTCATATTAGATGGTGACAGATGGGCCCAGAGATCTTATTGCTGGTCCAGGGGACTGCAGGGGCATGCTGACTATGACCAAGGAGGGGAGGGTGAGAAATATGGAGGGAGGGAAGAATGGGTAAGCTATCCCAATCATGATAATTTTTCATCACCCCAATTACATTGTTGAGCGCATCACCTACATCACACATATACTGCCTGCACACACACATAGCCAGCACCCTTGGTTCTGCTCCGGAAGATATAAATAACGATAATATGAGGTACCCTAGGTCTCCTATCCACACGCTATTTCTCAGGCATCATGGCACACCCTGGTGATGTGGCCATGGGTTTAAACGAGGGCTAAATCTTATTTAGATAAAGAATACAACAGCACTCATATCTGTCTGTGGAGGAAGCAGGACAGTACCACTTGTATTTTCTTTTTACCATAAGCAACCATACGTCAGTAGTTTAGTACTCCTGCTATTTTTCAGTCATTAAAAGCAAATGAAAGAAGTGAATAATACATGTATTTAATGTGAAGCTTATACGCACCTTTAACCTTATTATATTCTTCCTTAGAGAAAAACATATATGTTGTTTTTTTATAGTAAAACAAGTTTTTTTTGTAGTATATGCAACATCATCCATCCATTTTTAAATCAGTCAAATGTTGTATATATGCATTCTGCCATTTTGACAAGAAAATAATATGGAAATAATCTTCATTGTGAACAAGAAGGTTTTTTTTGCTTATATGTTGATTACTGGTGGCAAGACCTTTTCTTATTGAAACACAAATATTGATTATTTCTTACGGCAGGTTGTAAATCATTTATAATTTGGCAACCCATGCCAAAAGATGCCAGCAGTGTCATTTTTTTTAACTTGTTGCAAATCTAACACACGATGCCTGTCCAGAGTATTCCTGCCTTGAGCTTAATGTTTCCCCGTGGAACCAGACATCCAGCAGCCCTGATCATAGTTGATGAAAATGAAATGAAAACAAAAAGCAGGATATTCCACCTGGAACATGACGTCTTTCCTCATAGGCACATACAGCTGGCATTGTAATTATGAAACGTTTGTGTTTATTAACTATTTTCCATCTCAATCCCCTCCACCTCTCTTCTACGCTCTCTTCCTCACTTGCATACTTTATTTCTGTAACAACATCTCTCACTTTCTCTCTCTCATTTTACCATCATGCCCTGAGTGCCACAAGTTTACCAACTTTGTTTTCCTCTACCTAATTGTTGTCTAAATGTAATGAGTGGCTTTGTTTGTGACATGACTGTGGGTGGTAATCAGGAGAGCTGTTAACAGCTGTTGAGGCAGTGGCACAGTGAAGCATTAGGAGGCTGGCATTCTCTCCCAAAAGCCACGCTGCTGTACACTGGTAATGAAAAGAATGTAGTCACAGATCTCATTTTTCAGGCAATTCTTGTGTAAACTGGAAATTTTCCAGTCTCCGCACTGTGGAGCAGGAGGAGGGTCCCATTAATCAGGCGGGCCAACTGCTTTGGCTATGATGTAGGATTCATCTGAGGGGCTCTAGGAATAGACACACTTACATACTTTGGTTAGGATTGGAGCAAAGTAGTGGTATAGTGATTTCAAAATCAAATTATGGCTCCAGTTTGAAAACTTGCTTTTAATAAATCATTCAATTTCTGGTCTCTTCGTTCATTTATCAAAAGACTTTCAGCATCCTACGAGTTTGTAGCACTGTCACCTCACAGCATGAAGGTCCTGTGTTTGATCCCCAAGTGTGGTGGTCTGGATGCGGACCATGTGGGTTTCCTCTGAAAGCGTCCGGTTAACTGGAGACAATGAATTGTGTGTATGTGTGTCTGCCCCACAGTGGACTGGCACCTCGTTAAGGGTTTTGCTGAAAGCCTCGATCCATTGAAAAGCTGGGATATGCTTCAGATTCCCCCATGACTCTGGATTTAAACACATACACTTTTGCACCTTGCCTACATTCATGACAGAAATGGTAATCACTGTCAAATGTTAATGTCATAATAGTTGTAGACAATTTTGAGAGAGGGGGGTCAAACCCAGGACCTTCTTGCTGAGCAACCCTGTCTCACAGTTAAGTAAGTTCTTGGTGTACAGAAATTTAGTGGACTTTCCACATTTTTATAGTGCGGTTAAGATAAGCACTGCTGACGAACATCTTACTGTTGTATGTCTCCAGTCCTGCTTTGGAGCACTGCTTTGTTAAAACACAAACATTTTCTTCAATTTCATCTTTTAAGCATTAAAAAATGTTGTTTTATTCCGATCTCTTTTACAGATCGTAAGACTGGCCTTCAACATTTTTGGCCTTCAAGTTTTTCAATAAAAATACTTTATTGTCAAAACAAATGTTGTGAATGAAAAAGATTACAATAAGAGGCAGAGTCAAAAAAAGGTAAAGTAGAAAATCAAGAAAGTAACATGGCTCACCCATAATCCCACCTCATTCTTCATCATCATGTCTTTCTTCAAATTCACCTCCCCATTTAGCACACACACCCACACACCCCCACCCCTCCCCCAGGCATTTTAGTGAAGCCTGCCTACTCGCAAGCAAGCCACTGAAATGGGTCATTTTTTAATTAAATACAATATTAATTACTGTGAGCATCATTAACGATATGTGAGATTTGACTAATTAGTGTAATAGTTTTGGAGTCACGCTCATTAAATATGAAAATTACGGTGGTCGGAAGAATCAGTTCCATGATCAATCTTGTATGGACAGAGGGGAAATGATTTAGAGAATAGCTTTTATTGTACAATTATCTTCATTACAAACCTGCCAGACATGAAAAAATGGAGAGTCGGGCTTTAGGGAGGCGTACAAGAGTCACTGAAGGGAATCCGCTCTAGAGTAGTATCCTCAGTCTACCATCTCCTGCCTTTCAGTCGCAATCGTCTCCGTTTAACCAGATGAGACAGTCGGTGCAGCAGCTGAGCCTCTCTGAAGTGGGTGTGCTGGATGATGGAGGTGGCCCTGACAGCTGCATTACTACAGACTTGTTGATTTGTGCAAATGACAGGCCAGGAAGTGTGCGCTGCCCAGGCATTTTGGGTCGACGTATAGGATGACAGCACACTCTTCTGATCGCCAGTGGAACAGGTGGCTTTAAAAGAAAGATGAGGCCTGCTGTTATTATTTATAACTTCTTTTTTATGTAGTAACTTAATGTGTGGCACTTTTATCTAGAAGATTTTTGGTTCTAATTTTATTTTTGCTTTAAAAATTGATCCAAGTATGTAAGTACAGCTGGTCACAACATGTTTTTATCAATGTTTATTGATTAAAAGTTAAAGTTTTTAACTGTTGCGGAGACTTTTGTCTTCTTCCTATTGAGCTGAAGTTCTGTCTTTTCACTTGGTTCTCAGGACCTCCTGATTTTCTACTTTGTTGTTTCATTCACATCGTCTCAGCTAAAACTTTAGTAGTTCTATCTAATAAAAATGCAGACACAGTGTCCAAAAGACAAGCAGATTCATTGGAGAATCTGAATTGTCCTTTAGGTACCTAGTTACTAAGATGTATAAACCGGTGCATTGTAGTGCCGGTCCCTCGTCTGGATAAATAGGGAAGGTCGTGTCAGGAAGGGCATCCAGTGTAAATACCATGCCAAATCAATGAGGATCACAATTTGCTCTGGTGACCTCTGATGGAAGCAGCCGAAAGAAGGAAAATATAAAATATAAATATATTATTACATATTATATTATATAACAGCATATAACTACAATTACAAGTACAAGTAATTACATTTACAACCTTACTTAACCTAATTAATAATATTTTAATGTCGTTTTTTAGGCAATGTGAATTTGTACAAGTAATATTTGTAACGTTGTTGAAATGCTGTTCTTTGCTTCAGTAGTGAGATTTTGCCCTACAGAAAAAGAAAAAAATAGTACTGACCACAAACTGAATATTACCAAATATTACCAAACTTCTGAAATCTGGATCCAAATTATAACTCAGTTTTATTTCGATAGACACATAGGCACAAGATGCACTAATGCTATTGTAAACAGCAGGTCAGGCTGTTATCCAGCTTTATGGTGTTATTTGGGGGGATGTTTAGATTGTATAATGTTAAACCAGAGGGGGGATTTTGGACAGAGTCACTTCAATAAGTGCCAATGCTGAGAAAATACAAAATGTTTACTCTGCACCCCACACTCTCCAGGTGAACAATCATACTTGGAACAGATTCCATAGTGTATGTTTTAGGATAAGCTTGACATTGATGCAAATCATACAGCAGCATTTGGATGGGAGTTGTAACGGTTATTCAAGGGAATTGTGTGATTGGTGAAACAATCCCAACCAGAATATATTGTTCCACAGATTACAGTGTATTTTCGATTCATAAAATGTATGTTATATTAATTTCTCTAAAGATTATGCCATATGGCTACATTAACAATAGATAGTGTCCTGTGGAAATCCAAATTAAATAACCTATATATTTCAGAGAAATACAAAAGGAAGGAGCGAAAAAACACTATAACTCACAAAACTATTAGAGCAGAGTGTTGCACAAGCTTAGTAGACTGTAAATAATACTTAAGCTTTTAAGGAAAATTACTGTCTTTATCTCAGAAGGAATCCAATGGCACTATTTGCTGATCTAATGTTTGCAAATACATTTGGAAAAGAATTGTGTGTGTGTGTGTGTGTGTGTTGGGGGGGGGGGTCTTTTTTTGGGAATAACTTAGCACAGTGCAGTAAAACAGTAACAAGAAGCCAATACATGGTCTACCACCCACATAACATCTGGTCTCTGTGGGATCTATTGAGGTCTCTTCTCATTTATAATAGTGGACATGACAAAAACAATGCATTCCAACCAACAATCGGGCTACAGTCTTCTGTACAGGTATAGCTTATTATGATCAACAAATGTAGGTACAAAAAAGGTGTGAGTGGGGGTGTGTGTGTGAGCGTGTGTGTGTTTTGTTTTTAATATCTTCAAAGTGGGGTGTCAATATAGACTGTTTATTATTTTTTTTAGAAAAAAATGCCTTTGTCATGTATACAGAGAGATTGTAGTCTAGTGGTTAAGGTACAACACTGGCAATCAAGAGGTCACTGGTTCAAGACCCACCACTGTAAGCTTGCTGCTGGCCACCCCCTTAAATTACATGAAAAATGCGGTGAGCATTTATTTGCTTGTTGACTGAATTTAGACTGTTGTTTTATTAAATTTTATTCCTGGGGTGTTTTATTTATAATTCATAAATTCATATAATAAATAAATAATGAAAAATAATAATGAGTAAAAAAATAGCTCACCATTTCTGGATTATGTAAATATATTTGCTTGTCTTTAATTCCATGGTATGGCTTATTCCAATCAAAAAGGTTTAGGAAAACTTTCGGCTCCTATGTTCATTGTATTTTCTATAGTCTGTTGGAAAGGCACTCTGCATATTTTGTGACCTTGTATTCTTTATTCTCTATTTGTGTACCTCTACATTTTCATATAAACATCTCCTAACTTTAAATACATGCAATAATCCTATCTCTCCACTACGAATTTTAGCTGTCCATGATATTTTTAATACTTACAGCCGGGCTATGCGTTAGATAGTCAACACTTTATCACACTTTACTTTTGTATTTTATGGAGCCTTTGTCTTTTTAAAAATGATTGCACCTGTTTTGATCTGATTAATTTTGTGCAAGTGCAAACAATTACTTTTCATCTTTATCAGTTAAAGGGATCACGCTGTTTTATGGGTATCATTTATAACAAGTGGACAGCTACCTGTTTATTAGAATTTCAAGCAGCATATCGGATCAGAGATCTCCAACGGTCCGTATTTACATTTCAACTTGGACTAAACAAGCATGACAAACACACATAGCGCTTGGCGCCGGGCTTCATTTTCATACTTCCCCCTCTCCACAAACACATGCACATCACCTCCCCAAAACAGCAGGGTCTGGATGCCAATGCATCCAGACAGAAGACTGAAGGGAGACTGGGCCGCGTCCTGCTCACACTACATCTGTGTAGATTTGTGAATTATAATTATCATTTTGGGAGTGCTTCATTGTTTGGTTAAAGGGAAATGTGGAATGTAAAATAAGAAAGAAAAAAATAATTAAATGTTTAGCCTTTATTGTGTGGCTGCATGGCAGAGCTGGGATTCAAACTCTCAACCTATCAGTTGATAGTCCAAAGATCTACCTTTATTTTTCTTTATTTGACAGGTAGTTATTTATTGCATGTAGTTCAATCAGTTCACAAGGTTATCTCAAACACAGTCACAGATAAATTTGTAACTCAATTGCATGTCTTTGGACTGTGGGAGGAAACCCGAGGATACTCTGGGATAACATGCACACAGAAAGGAGCTAGAACATCCCGCCTGGGTATCATACCCTGGACCTTCTTGCAATGCTATTCACTGAGCCACATTGTGCTGTATAAATATGACATCTCAGCACAAAACAGGGTAAATACAAAAGAAATTAACCAGACTTAAATTGTTCCTCCTGTTGCTGTAACAAAGCAAATAATAAAATAATAAATCATATAACAAATTATGGTAATAATATTATTCCTTAGTAATAATTTGTAACAGGAATAAATAATTAAGTAAGAACACATTTGATTGCATGTTTTTTTCACAGTACTAACAGCAGATTGAAGTTCCAGGTTGTGTGAATCCTCCAACAAAAGTTCTTTTTGTCTTCATCAAGCACTTTGTCCTAATCAGGGTCACGGCGGGTTTGGGAAACTAAAAAAGGACAGGAATACCATGAACGAGAATCAAATCCAGTGCCTTGTTGAAATGCTTATTATTATTATTATTATTATTATTATTATTATAACTTGATTGAATGAAAAGTCTATTGGATAAATACTTGTTTTATCTTACTGTACAGTGTGTGTGTGTGTGTGTGTGAGTGCATGTGTGTGTGTCTGTGTTTTTTAAAGGGTGTCATTAGATAGAGCAGTACTGAGAGAGCGAGAGACAGGGATCACAGCCTATAAAACGGAGTCCTGGCACTAAGGTCCAGTGTAAAAATACAAGTACATTTGCATGTGCCACGGCCAGGGCCACTTCTGACAAGTCAACAGCTGTTAATTATGAATCGGCCTGTGGAGAAGTAGACAGTGTTGTGAATATGCAAAACAGAGAAAAGTGGCCAGGGCCCATCTTACATGAGTGTCAAACTCCCACCCTCCCTTCACACAGAGCACACTGCGAAACAGGCCACTGGACCTGTCAATCATTCAGCCAGGACCTAACACCTGAATAGCTAGTCATTATGCCATCATTTTGACCAAGAGTTAGAATTTGTATAAGACTTCTAGCTTTAAAAGAGAGACAATTGTTTTGATTATTTGATTTTTAATACAACATTAAACATTGTAAGAATATAATTTAGTATGAACCTGTGTTTAATTATTTATTAGGATTTTAATGTCATGTTTTTACTCTTATGGTGACATACTTTAGTTATTCATTACTTAAAGTACACAGGTTATATTGCACACAGTCATGGACAATTTTCTATCTCCAGTCACCTCACTTGCATACTTTTGGACTGTTGGATGACACTTGGTGAACATGCAAAATCCACACAGAAGGAACCCAGGACCTTTTCCTGTGCCACGACAGTGCTACCTACTTAGCCACAGTGTCACCCAGTATGAACCTGTCAGAAGTATTTATTGCTTAATCATTCTTATTTTCCACATATCAGTTTGTATCATTTTTTACCAAAATCTAAGATTCAGATTTTTATTGCATTTTGCAAAGTGTACCAACTTTTCTGGAAATATTTTAAAATAAAACAGATATGCTGTTTTATACTGTCGTCTCACAGCAAGAAGGTCCTGTGCTGTGTTCGCGTGTTCTCCCCGTGTCCGTGTTGGTTTCCTCCGAGTACTCCGATTTCCTCCCACTGTCCAAAGACATGCTACCAGGTTGATTGGAGACACTGAATTGTCCTGTAGGTACCTGCAATGGAC
>JAYDZG010000011.1:17394811-17405514 GCA_034509265.1 Microcambeva bendego
TCCGCACAGAAAGGACCGAGATCGCCCCACCTGGGGATCGAACCCAGGACCTTCTTGCTGTGAGGCGACAGTGCTACGCACCAAGCCACCGTGCCTCCCCGAAGTGCAGTTAGGTGGGGTCAAATGCAAACTCACAGCATGATCATTTACAGTTGTAAAATAAACTCAAAAGTGAATGTAGATAGCAGGCGCAGATTTTTATGGTTATTATGACACCTTTGTACATCAAGCCCATAGAATAAAGTTAATGATTAATTTAAGATTGTTTCAGTCAGATGAGAATTGAAACATAAAAAGGTAATACCATTTTCATATATATATATATATAATGTAAATTTGTGGTACCAGGACTAATATGCTATCCCACCGCTATCAGCCAGCTATGCTGAAATGTTGTCCTGAAATAGTTTGGCCTGTCCAGGGTGTTCTTGTACTGTGTCTTGATGAAACTGGACCCGCATCAGGTTAATGTAGTTAATTAAAGTGGGTGAATGAAAGTTCTATATCACAAAGTGAATCTGGTGTGTGGTTTACCTTATCAATGATGCCTACAACTTTGCACATTTCTAGATCCTCCACCGGTGAGCTCAGATGTCTGATAGACCTGAATCTCAGACTGCTATAACCCTGAGGAGCATAAACATTAAAAAACAATCATTAATCAACTCCGTATGCAGTTGGCATGCTTTTAAGCATGATGGATTACCACAAGTGAAGACAACATGTGGTGCCAGGATTACACCCATTGCTGGGACATTGGTTTGAATCCAGCAGTGTGTAAAAACATTACTGGCTATGTGTGTGTGTGTAGGTGTGTAGATGGCTCTGTTCAGGGCATTCCAACTTTGTATCAAGTGTGAACCGAACTCGCTGTCACATTGACCAGGATAAAGTGGTTGACTGACTGAAATGAAGATCATACACAACATAAGAGCTGATAAGAGCTCATCTCAATTATTGCTTGATTGATTCTATAGAAAAATGATGAGAGACAGATTGACATCCAACACCCTTAGTAACATGCTTCTCTTTTTAATATGTCAAAAGCGAATGTAATATTAGAGAGGGCTGTGGAGGGATATGTGCTGTGCATCCAGGATGAGTCACTGAGAAGTGAGTAAGAATCATATAACATGTGCTGGAAAATGGACAAAATGATTTAAAACCCCGGGTTTTTAAAACTAGTTTAAACCTAGTTAGCAAACTCATGTGAGGGGCTTTAGTTAAGAGATTTGATCAGCAGCTGGACAGTGGTAACTTTGCAACAGTCCGGTGACTTTACCATAAAGCTAACATACTGTAATTTTTGTTTTTGTTTCTACATATTTTTTTTTTTTATTAAGTTGCTTTATTCATCCATGTTTAGGCGGTTGGACAAACAGACAAGTCATTAGAAGTTGCACCTATCAATGTGCTATCAGTAACAGTCACAAGCCCAGAGAGAAATATAGAAATTAAAACCTGTCGATTGAACTTGCTGTCCCTTACAAATGATGACACTACACATATGTGATGTTTCATACCCCTGGCTCCGTGCTGTTGGTGCTAAAATTGTTCTGTAGATGTGAGTTGAAGATCTCCTCTGCTCTCTTCAGATACTGAGTGGTTTTCCGCTTCACGGCCTCTCGTCTCTCCTTGTTGGGATCCACTAAAAGATGAATCCCAAGTCACAGTCAGGCACCCTTAAATAATTTTTGCAGTATTATTTTATTTAGACAACTCATCCAATCAGGTGTATCAGCCCCAGATTAAACAGGATGCGAATTTGCATATTAAATAATTCAGATATGGTAGATGGATGGATACTTACTTAATCCATAAGGAATTAAGGATCTGTGAGATCTGTTGTAAATTAGTGTTTAAACACCCAGGTGATACTAAAACACCATGTTAGAAAAGTACATGTATAAGAGGGCTGTGTTACATTTGTGTAAGCCATGGCTGTCACGTTTATGGTGTTTTGCAAGACATTGTTCCCATTTTCAAGGTCATTATGGGGTCATTTTTCTGTTTTCTTTTCTTTTATGGGAACTACTACAGTTAAGATTATGTAAATTGTTCCAGTAAAGCTACACAACTCTACCACTTGGGCATAATTGCCATTTGTAGCATTCAGTAACCAAAGAGGGATCTACATACTTCTGGCCAATACCTTGAACTCCGTTTAACAGCAGGTCCACACCATTCTTGTAGTAGCTAAATGCAGCTTCATAGTCCTCATTGACTTCTCTATCCAGTGCCATGCGAATCTGCTTGGCAGCATCCACCAAGTAGTCTCCTTTAGCCATACCTGCTCCAAAAATATCCTGCCAACGTCCTGATGGAGCAAGAGTCCAAGACGGGAAAAAGGCTTCATATGGAGGGGGATAACATTAGGTAGATTGGCATGTCCTGAATGTAATCTCTGGATCAACATTTTTCTCAGTTTCACATAAACACCAGCGCTCCATTGATGGTGTCCTCACTTCAGTCGCGGCTCTGCCAAATGAGAATCGATGAACAGGTGGTCAGAAACTTAAAAGATTAAAATTGGCAAAAATGAGAAGTGTTGTTTTATTCAATTCCAATTATTCTAGTTTATAGAAGAAAACACTTCTCATTTTTGTCAAACACATACCCATACATTGTGAACTAATATAAACTGATTTTTTTAAGTGGTGTCTTATTTTTTCCACAACTGTATATCATGTACCAGTTAAATTACCTAAAGACCAAACTTCACTATCTAATCACTCCTCATTAATCTCAAATGATCTACTGTATTTATATGTACATAAAACCCAATCTATGCACACTGGAAATCAAATCAGCAGAATAAAACGAAAAAGAAAGGAACACAACACATACTAGCCTGAGCACAGAGTAAAATGTTATGTTTTCTATCAAAATCTTTAGGCTTTCAATATAGGCATAGTAGCCAGGCTAAAATACACCCTGAATCGAGCATTAATTATCACACTTATTAACTCGCAGGGCAGTTGTTATGATGCTGATAATCTTGTTCAAGCCCCACCACTGCCAGGCTGTTGCTGGCTATTGAGCAAGGCCCTTAACCCTCAATTGCTTACACAATAAACTGTCACAAAACTGTAAGTTGCTTTTTGTTTTGTCTGGTGGTCCATAAACCTGCTTTGTGACAATGTCTATTGTAAAAAGCACTATACAAATACATTGACCTGACTTGACTTTGGATAAATGCTAAACACATGACATGACAAGTCTTTTTGGGAAACGGTAACATTGGACTGGAAAAAAAATAGTCATGGCTAATCACATTTTGTTTGTTGTATGTTGCATTAACAGAATTTTGTGTGATGTATTTAGTTTGGTGTATATGTACTACAAATAAATGTGTTTTGATCACAGTAGAAAATATATTACTCTTTAAGGATTTATGTCAAATTACGTTTTTACAAAGTGTGTTTTATCCATGCAGGGTGTTTAAAATGTATTTTAAAATATCTGTTTTTCTGTCTATACAGTAGATCGCAGCATCTTGTGATACTAATGTGAGATCATAATTATGAACCCTGTGAAGTGCACTTGCGTTTGCACTAGGGAGGCATTTGGAATACAGCCCTAGTTTATGATGGGTGTACATCCAACCAGTTCGGACATTTCTAGCATTACTGGTTCATGATAATAAATTCTGTACTCACTGTGTCCCAAACCAAGCTAGCAGCTAAACCACAGACTAATAAACGGACTTGTGTTCATTTTGGGTGTAAAGAAGAAATGATGAGAGCGCTGGGCGAGTAGGAGAAGGAGGAACCGCAATGCAGCCTTTAAAAACCATTAACGCAGTTTAAAAACAACGTCACATTATCTATTTATCATAACAGCATCACATTGTTCACCACATGCTACATTATCAAAGCGAAATATTAATTCAAAACACAGCTACTGTTGTCTTGTTTTCTAAACCTTCATAATTGTGTCGAGTCCCATTTTACATACAAACTGCATTGAACAAACTGCATTATTTTAATTAAATGAAATATTGGAAAGTAGAGTTAAAAATTAAATGATGTATGCTGGTGTTGTTTTATTGTTACCTCATGTGTGCGCGCTCCGTGCATTGATTGCAGTATGGAACGGAACAGTGCGCGTGCCCACCAGCGTCAGGCCCGTGTGTAGCGGAGCCTCGCGCTGACAGGACAGGCGCGCGCACATTGTTCTCTATTGGCTAACAATGATGTCATTCAATTTTATTATAACGCCCCACCCAATCTGTTCTCTAATTCAAAAAAATACAAAATATATATTAATAATACTAATGATATGAAACTCTACCATGCCTATCCTCTCTAATAAAATAAATAAATAAATAATAATAAAAATAATAATAAAGCCACTGCTGTAAAACAATACCCTATTTGTCCTCTAACACAAAATATTATTAATAATATTATTATTAAAATAATAATTATAAAATTATAATGTGAAACCCTACCATGTCTATCCTCTTTAACAAAATATACTACTACTACTACTAATAATAATAATCCCTATTTCAATTAATTTATTTAAACTGCTAATAGAATTATTAAACTGAATATATAGAATAGAATAGAACACCTTTATTTTGTCATTACACATATACAGATGTACAGTACAACGGAATTCTTTTCGTATCCCAACTTTGAAAGCCGGGGTCAGCCATTGTACGATGCCCCTGGAGCAGTGAGGGTTAAGGGTCTTGCTGAAGGAGCCAACAGCGGTTGCCTAGCAGAGCCTGGATTTGAACCCCCAATCTGTGGTTGATAGTCCAAAGCTCTACCCACTAGGCTACCACCATCCAAAAGTGTTAATATATAGTTAATATATAGTGTATATAAACATACTCAATTGACCTAAAGCTGAGCTACAGATAATGATAATGATTTTTAAAAGCCAAAAAGAATCATTGTAAATGTGCCAGATTCTTTAAAAATTGTGTTAACACAATGACTTAACTGGTCATGACAGCTGTAAATTGTGCTGTTTCTTTCATAAGAATTTACATGAGTCTTTCATTTAAAAGATAATGGCCCAGAGGCTCATGGGAATGGGTAATTAGTGCATTTGCAGATACCAGACAGGGAGTGAAGGAGTCTGGGTGTACACAGTCAAGGGTAAGGGGTTTCAGGTTACACAAAAAGGAGCATTGTCTGTAACTGTATGCTATTATTATGAACTACTCTCTTTCAATCAGGATCTCTCATTCACAAAAATCCTATCAGATGTTCAAGTACAAGATCTGATTAGAAATAGGACTTCCAACTGTAACTTCAAAACAATGAATTAACCAACTACCATTTATAACCCTTTTATGACATTCTTTAAGAATCTTCAAGCACTTATATTAAACAGGGGTGGCAAGGCAATACTTGTGCATGTTTTAAGAACATGTACAAGGAACTGGGCTATGGAACATAGGATTGCTGGTTCAAGCCCCACCACTGCCAAGTTGCCACCTTGAGCAAGGCACTAAACCCTTAAGTGCTTAGACCATATACTGTTACAGTCACCTTGGACAAAAAGCTGCAAAATGCAGAAAATGCGTTGGTCATCTTGCAAGGAATTGTAACTTCAAAATAAAAAGATGCAAACTTGAACATAATTACAGAGAATTTAATGCTTCAATTATATTTTATTAGACGATTTAACAACCAAAAATCACAAGTGTGTATGCTCTGACAAGTTGTTTAAGATGTTTTAAACTTCACACTGTATGACACATAGTAGCCATTATTAAACATGTAAAGTTGTTGATCTCGAGGGTTATAGTCCAGACTTACATAGAAATCCTGAAACTTTTCAAACTTAATGCTAATATAGCTCTCCTGTCTTACATTTGTATCATAAGCATAAAATATCTCCTCGGTTTGCACATCTACAGATCTTGTAGCATAAAGAACGCCACATACCATGAAGGCATTAGTGACAGATTGTTTGAATATAGAGGTTTGCCAGACACCTTCCAGTGCAAATGCAGCCTCATTGATTTTCCCCAGGACCAGTTTACCGTTTGATTCCTCTGTAGCATATGTTACATACAGACCCTTCTCATCAGCTGCAAAGTCTAAGTTCTGATTGCCTGAATAATGGTATGAGAATCTGTCACTGGCCTTAGGTACCACCCGGTACTCTGCAGTCTGGCTGGTCATGTTGTATTTACCCATGCTAAAAGGACTTCTGAACTGATAATACAGGTTGTTATTGCGTACGATATAGTTATTACCCAGGCCTCGCCAGTCTTTTGCAGAGTTTATATACAGCTCATGGGTTCTCATTGGCTGCCTCATGATCAGTCTGTAATAGTCTGCATAAATGTGAATTCTACTGAACAGTGGGTCAGAGTAGGAGTAGTAAAAGTACATGTGTTCAGAACCATGTAGCGGTTGAGAATCTTTGCCCCATCCTCCATATTTAAAGTTACTGTTCAGATCTGCATTCAGCTGACTCACTACAGGTTTTCCGATTCTCAGAATACCTCCATGCTTGCAAGAACCTTAAGAAATAAAAACATTTTTTAAAATTAATACAGTCTGACCCTTAATTTTACATATTACAAATTAGATTGATGTATAAGTCAGCGTTACCAATTGCGGCATTTGAGAAGTCTTCCTGTTCATCCCGACATTTCTCCAGTTTCCTCTGAAGTTTGACAAATTCAATGCGGATGACTTCCAAGTTGCTCTGGTCATAGGTTTCAAGTTGATCCACAGTCATGCTCATATTGCGAATCTTTAAAAGACATGTTTGGGTTAGAAGACTTAAAGGTAAAAGATAAAGGGAACAGCAAACTACCAGCTGTGTGGATAAAATTTCAAAGATACTGAACAAGGTTCTCAGGAGTCAGAATTTGTAATATATCCACACAACATTGTATTTAAATAGATGTAAAGCTGTGGTTCCCAGGTTGTGCAGTGATTTAATATCCTAGCCCACCACTGTTAAGTTGCAGGTTGCTATGTCAGTCGTACTATTGGCCAGTCGGGCATTTGTACATGTCAGTGGCATAGTATTTGTGTTACCAGTTACTCAGTGCCATTTTAAAATATGTGTATCATATATATTCTTCTTCTTCTTCGGTTTCTCCCGTATGGGGTCACCACAAGGGATCCTGGTCCGCATCATCGACTTGGCACAGTTTTATGCCAGATGCCCTTCCTGCAGCAACCCTTCCTAATTCATCCGGGCTTGGGTCCGGCACTACCATGTAGTGGCTAGGTATCTACGGGGCAATTTCAACAAACCAGGTTGCATGTCTTTGGACTGTGGGAGGAGCCCCTGGAAGAAACCCCCATGGACACAGGGAGGACATGCAGACTTCACACAGGAAGTACCCCGATCGCGCAACCTGGGGACATTGTGAGGCAACAGCACTACCCACTAAGACTTTAATAAACATCCATAATTAAACTTTCAATTTATTAACAGTTTACACACCTCTGAGTAAAGACTGTCGAAGATTGGTGAAGATGAATTGAGCGATGCTTTCAAGTGGGTGATCAGAGTTTCAAACTGGCGCAGCTCAACCCTTAATAGCTCAAAGTCCAGTTTGATGTACTTATCTGGCCCACTTTCGAGCATCTCCACACGACTGGTCAAATTGGAGAGCTCAGACAGAAGAATAACCAGCTCACTTTTTAAATGCAACACCTACAAAGACAAAAGGAAAAAAAATTTTTATTCATTTTAATTGCCATGTAGTAAAATATATCAATCATTTGTTCCATGGATGTCACATGGATTTGTGATCTTTATTTAGGTCTTCTAATACTACACATAATATCATAACAGAATAATGACTGTATATCCAGGGTGCAGAAATTCTCATGACAGGTAATTCCCAAGGCAGAAGATTTAGTTTTAAGGTTTATGCACATTTTAAGGTTTAATCACAAGCAAGTCTGTCTTCTTGTAGAACTGTAAGCATACAATTGTTCATATAGTTTTTGTTTATATTCTCACACAACCTCTTTAGTTTGGTAAAATTTGGGATGGAATTTGATATACAAAGAGAACCAAAGACAATTTTCACTCCTAACGGAAAATCTTAAACAAAAACCTCGATAAAGATAATCTGACATTATTGCATTAGCTTGCATGAGATTTTTACTAACCTAGAAATATTTGATCTGCTAAAAAGCTAAACATGAGTTGAAATGTCACCATAAAACACTGGATATGTGTAGATGTTAAAATGTACAATTGTACTTATTGTATTATCAACACAATAACTGTCTATTGTTATAAAAAATAATAATAATGTAAGGCTACACACCATGTATCTATATTATTTCTTCAGTTAAAAAATGAAAACAAATCAGAATGCCTTGCTACATGCTTAGCATCCTGTACTATTCAATATTGTTGGATAAAATGTTAATAGTTCTCATAACCAGTATTTAAAGTATCCAAATTCCACCCTACACACCGTCATGCTGAATCCTGAAAACTGTATTAATTTGTGCAAGTAAAACATTCATTAAAGTAAAACACCTGTGTGGTTTGGTAATTAAAGTAAATTTACCATCCTCTCTATTGTTCAGCCTAGTAATTTGGTATAACAGCAGAATTATGACTCATTTAAAATACTACTGAGACTACAAGACCAAGTTCCAATTAATGTAGTACTGTTATGACAACAGTACTAGCAGTTTGCCTACTGTTCCAGCCTTAGTTACTCTGGAAAGCAAAACTTACCTTTTTAATATGAAGTTCCACCTCTACTGTCAGCCTGTTCGAGGATATCTGAACACTCTCTACACGGTCAGCAGGAAAACTAGTGTCGGGCAGGTACACTTTACAGATGCATTGCCCGAACTCCCCCAAAGAGCCTGTCACATTTCCAGAACCCCATTCTTCCACCGGCTGCAAACAGAATGAAAACAATTAGGTTGCCAACATGGTAATTTTTAAGATTAATTATGTAATTTTAGATCTGAAATGATATATCATTGTAGATTAGAAATAAATCCCTACTAGCCAAGCAAGTGCTGGACCAGCAATCAAGAGCAGTACAAGAATGTGATGCATTGTTTTTTAGGCTTCAAGTGAGTGATCTTACTGTCGAAGATTATCCCCTTTTAAAGGTACAGAGGTATCTAGTACAACAAGAACATCTGATCTAGTTCTCATGGATGTTGTCACAAGACTTTCATATTTATATTTTAAAATGTGTTATAAATGAGGTATTCGTCATGTTTGATTTAGATACTGTCAAATAATAAGGCAATAGGATGTAAGGTTTTATTATAGGAGAAAAAGTTGCTAACTTATAACACAAGGAGTTGGTTTGAGAAAATTCATTGCTTGTTGCATCTGGTTAAATATCCATAATAATGAACAGCTACTGTGTAAGCAATATTCCAATAAAACCGATACACACTGGAGCTGTTTCAACATCTGGGACTGAAAGCACTCCTTGTGTAAATATGTATTATAAAAGGCATATTCAACTTCAGATACACATACTGTACACGCACACACCTGGAGGAATCCAACTCAGACACATGGAGAACATGCAAACTCCACACATAAATTTCTCAAACCCTGGACCTTCTTCTTGTGAGGTGACAGTGCTACACACTTAGCCTCTGTGCTGCCAAAACAAAAGCTGTTTAATTATTAACTGTCTTTAATTGTAGCATTTGATTCTGTACAGTGGACGAAAGCTTTAGTTTATAGTTCATATTCCAGTTTTGCATATATCAATCTATATGGCAGCTAGTAACCCTATCACATTTAAAAACAAACCTTTTTATATGCTTCTTCATAAATTCCCTGCTCTGACCCCTTCTTCTTTGCCTTTCTTTGTTCCAAACAACAAAAAATGAATGGTACAGTATTTGTGTAGTTTTTATTTTTATATGACAAATAAAGGCATTTGTCTTCTTAAGCAAACCTTTGTGTCTTAGACTGAAGATCAACCATTAGTAGCTCATGTCATTTCACATGAATTAGTGATTTCAGATCATGGTCTTTACCATGTCCCTAATATTACGGTTATATAAAACCTTAATTGAATTTACATTTGTTATGTCTTGTTTTGACTCTAGTGACAGTTGTAATGAACACAATGTGCTGCATGGCCAGCATAATATAATTCTTTCTGGTACCTGTTCCTTTTTGGTCTAATGCCAATTTTTGGAAGGAATTTATTTTAGGCAGGCAGGTAGGGGATGACACTATTGTACTCCCTGACCTTTGCTGAGAATCTGCAGTTTCAGATCTGTCAGTGACATTTGCTGGTGGGCCATCTACACAGGGTGATGCCTGATTTGGTTATTCCTTCTTTGGTTATTCCTTGTTTACTAGTAAAACTAGATTCACCACGATAAAAAAACTGGAAGGTTTTCCAAAAACTGGAGTATAAATGATTTATTAATGATAATAAATGTATACATACGTAGACATATCACCACTATCCAGTGAAAAACATCTACACCTACCATTCATTTGTGTGTGTGTGTGTGTGTGTGTGTGTGTGTGTGTGTGTGTGTGTGTGTGTGTGTGTATGAAATAACCTCTCAATTCTTTTTCATTTTTATACCCAAGCAAAAGCAGTGACATGTTATATTTTCTCCCCGGTTGGTTGGCTTGTCAGCTACAAACACTTTAGCAATATCCATTACATAATTACACACTTACCCCACAGCATGTACTGTATACAATATCAGTTTGATAATTGAATACCATAAAATAGGGAAAGT
>JAYDZG010000011.1:17442758-17459895 GCA_034509265.1 Microcambeva bendego
TGGACTTCAGGGCGAGATGCGGCTGCTGTTAGTTTTGGAGCCATGTCCGCTATTGTCCGGGTTAAGTAATTCCTAGAGAGGACTGTGAAAAGCAGCAGAAAGCTGATCTTATCTTCTCCCTTTAATGCCACGTTATGTTCTTCCTCCGGGGAGCTCTGGACAAACAAGGGTTGACACATTTCCCCCATTCCAGCTGTCAAAATTCAGGCGTGCTGGACAGAACATGAAATCACCGGACATCTTTCGAAAGCACAACATCTGTAAAAAGCGTCCTGCCATTCAGTCAGTTGTGTGTTTGTGTTTCATTTTTTTATTGTAAATCAGCAGGGTTACATGTTTGATGTGTATATAATGTAATATTGAGACTAGTATAACTAATGTAGTCTTGGAATTGATTTAGTTTGGATTTTTGGAAAGCTGGGAGGTTGTTGCTCTCACCTGCAGTTTGAATGTTTTTGATTTTCAGCGCTGTTCCCATGATGAACTGAATTTCTTATTAATGTATAAAAATAAAAAGTGGAACAGTTACATATTGGTATTGTTTGTTTATTACTTGCTTATGGAGAAGTTTTACTTGCTGGTCGGCTTTCAATTCTTTATTTTTTACAGCAGCCAATCATCCAGCCTTTTGCTCCTTGTATAGTTCACCACCTCATCATCAATCACTTTATAATGTATAGGCTCACAGAAAGGTGGAAACACAATCATTCTGCAAACATTTGCACACAGTCATACCTAGTGAACTTTAGCATCTCCAATAAAGCTGACTGCAAAGTTTATAGACTGTCGGAGTCTGAGAAATCTGAGCTCCTGCATGAAAGCCACATAAGACACCAGAAAGGACCCAAATTGCTTTACCAGGGAATCACATTTAGGACTCTGTGAGGGAAGTGCTACCCATCGAGTAACTGTTTCACCCTAGTTCACAATTTACCAAAATGTCATCTTTAGCAACTGCTTTATCCTTATCGGGCTTGTTATCGGTTTTACATCATACACAGAAACAAAGAGATTTTAAAAAAGTGCCACATTTCCCATCAGTCAATTGATTATGTTCATAAAGTGAATGATTGAGGGAATAAACGCTACTATACACAGCACAGCCTACCTTAACTATTGAATGTAAACTTAGAATATCCAGTGATGTAGCAAGGCTTTATGTTCTGTTCTGTTTATACCACCAATTTATCCTATTACGGGTGACTGTGGGTCTGATTCAAATGGAGAAGTGGTCGAAACACCCTGGTCAGGTCACCAGCTCATCAGTTGGCAGACACTCATACCAATCCGAACCTTCACCGACAAAGACACCATAGAAAACCCAGATTGGTCTACCGAGGAATTAAAGCCAGGACGCTGGGAAGAGCTACTGTGGTACCCTAGTTCACAACCTACCAAAATGTTTATCCTTATCAGGGTCGAGATTGGTTTTGATGATACCCAGAAACAAAGAAGAAGAACACTTACGTACTGGATACCACACACTGACCTATGTACTAACTATGTTCATGTCTTAGAGATGACAATTCTTGTTCATGTTAAGCCCCCACAGAACTTGTTGAGAGTAGTGTGTTTAGCTGTTTTAGATTTAGACATCTTGAATGCGCCCCGGTGGTGTAGTGCGATTTTTCCACTAAGACGCACAACCCAGTGTGTTGTAGTGCCGGTCCCAAACCAGGATAAATAGGAGGGATCAGATACAGGATGGCACGGTGGCTTAGTGGGGAGCACTGTCGCCTCACAGCAAGAAGGTCTTGGGTTTGATTTGAACATCAGATGTTTTAAAACTGTGCCACTAAAACTATGGTGACCCCTAACAGAAGCAGCCGAAGTGATTCACAGACTTGGACGTCTTGGGCATTTTAACAAACTGACTTATAACTGAATTGCTGTAGGGTTTCTAGGACCTCCTCAATGTGAAAATTGCCCAGTAAAATGTGCAACAATTGAATGATACATGACTGACAAATGTGAAATCACTAACCTTTGTGACCTGATTTACATTGTCGTGAATTAGGTAGGGCGCTTACTGTACTCTCACTCACTCCCTTGGGGGAGATAGAAGGAAACCTGCAGAAACACGATTTTCTATACTTTGTGGCCAATGCCACACACTGTCGGGGGCGAGTTATCACACTTGGCCTAGGGATCGCTGACAACTGGACCCAGCGTTTTCTTTGGAGAGATTTCTTACAAAAATGGAGATAAATACAGAGACTTTCCAGACGGGGATTGAAGACCCCTGTTGCTGGACCCACTATACCAGCTGTGGCAATATCCAACTCTACACTTCAGGATGTTAAGGTAGGAGAGTATCATAATTCAAATGTTGGTATGATTTGTGTGCTGCATATGTTGGCAGGATCATGTACGACCCAGATGGTCCAGTTGATCCTCACTGATACACACCTGGAAAAACCAGAGAAGAAAGATTTCCATGATTTATCCCATGTATATGGAATCAATTAAGATGAGCGCCCGGGCAAGCTTTTAGATTACTGGTGAGTATCCATTTTATTGCTCAGATCCTGTCAAACTTTCCACCCACTGATCCAGGGCAACACGTTCATGCCACAATCATTAGGAGCCTGGACCGGATGTAATGGTCATTGTTTTGCTGAACAGATATCCATTATTCAATCGCTTGTTCATTTATCATCACTCATCTACATCCTGCATAAGGTCATCATGCAGTGGATTTGGCTCTGTCTGGAGTCACTGGATGCCAGGCAAGGATACACCCTGGACCTGGTGTAACATACCATCACCTGTTTCCTCACTGGAGGAATATGAATGCATGAATGAACAGAGACAGACAGACAGACAGACAGAGGTTATAGAAATAGGCAACACAGTGGTGCAGTGAGTAGTAATCTAGCCTTAAATAAAAAGGGCCTGGACTCGATTTCCCTGCCAGGATCATCATCATCATCATCTCCAGGATCCTAAAGGGATGTTTTTGTACTTTGGCATGTTTGTGTCCGTGATAACATTTTTCTGGGGACTTGGGTTTCATTTAATTGATCAATATGAGTTGCATCTAGCAGCCAGGAAGCAAATGTCAAAATACTGTTGTCCTGTTCACAGTGTGTGTCCAGCTTGCACTTGGTGTTTAGAATAAGCTTTGATCTTTCAGAGCTACTAGAGAATGACCACCTCAATAGTAATGTCCATGGATCTGGAATGGGACATGGAACAAACCTATTACCAAGATGTTCATTTACATACTGGTTCATTTACATGCACAGTGGGCCCTGGGTTCGATCCACAGGTGGGGTGGTCCAGGTCCTTTCTGTGTGGAGTTTGCATGTTCTCCCCGTGTCTGCGTGGGTTTACTCCGGGTCATCTGGTTTCCTTCCACAGTCCAAAAACATGCAGCCAGGTAAATAGGAGATACAAAATGGTCCACGACTGTGTTTGACGTTAAACTTGTAAACTGATGAATCTTGTGTAATGACTAACTACCATGTACCTGTCATTAATATAACCAAGAGTGGAAAACATGACATTAAAATCCTAATAAACAAACAAACAAACATTCCAGTGTATGTCTTTATACCAGATGGGTGTAATGCTTTCTCCAAACTCAAGGGGGCAGCTGTTATGTATTAAAGTTTAGGTGGAAAAAGCACAGCACCCACTTTCACTGCTCAACAGGCCTCGTGAAAGCACAAACTTCTGATCCCTGAATTACACCAACACGTCTGTACAGCAGTTTCCACCGTTAATCTCTGATTCATTCATCTCATGAGCATGAGCTGGAGCAAAAAGGGATTTCCTATTATTCACCGTACAAATTAGATTAGACTGCTTGGACCAGTGCATCAACTGGTTGACAGTTTAATGGGGTGAGTAAAGTTTTCAGAAATGTTTTACACCAGTACAGATTTAAACTCTGTATCAGTAATATATTAACATCAATTATGAGAAGGTTAATCTACCATGTAGTTCATCTACAATCGTGATTCAGTGCCTTGCGCTTGTGTGTTTATGTGTGTGTTCTGGTTGGTAGCACAATTGGTAGAAATGTGCATTTTATCAGCTGGTCCTCCAGGCAAACCATATGCCTTAATGTATAGAATAATGTGTTATAGGCTACAGGTTGAAAATCTCTGATGTAAATAGTGTTTATATTCCTCAGGGTAGATTAATGTCTAGGCCTGGCTAAACCCCTTGTGAGCACTACATATATTTACATATCTGCTATGTAAGTGCTTTTATTCAAAGTAAATTACAATTGTGACAGAATACAATCCAAGCAGTTGAGGATTGAAGGCCTTGGGGTCCCAACAATTTTCTGGTTTAGTTAGACCAGTGACCTTCAAATCAACAGGTCAGTGGCTAACTGCTAAGCTAATACTATATTAGTTAATGTAAAGCATATCTGGAGAACCGTTTTGTATTACCCTTTTAGCTTTTATTTCATTTGCATTATAAATATCTGATGTATATGTACCTAAAGAAAATGATATAAACATTATAACAGAAAAAAATATAAAGATTTATCTTACTGCTAATCCATATATTAAATAACATATGGTCACAATTATGTATATAATTATTTACCAAACAATAGCAATACATATTTAAATCAACCACAATTTAATTGAAAACCTGTACAGAAATATCCAACATTCAGTGTATTCTGAACAAACAAGCTGCTCTCACAGTTAAAGCTCTTTCTTAAGAAACATGTTTACACAGGCCTAGAATGAAGCCTGTGAGGTAAAAAAGGTTGGAAACAAACATGATATGTTTTTGAAACAATTTGGAGATCCTGTTTTTTTTAGTGAGGGGGGGATTCATTTACTGTGGGTTATTGATAGTCAGGGTCATGGTGTTATCAGCTGAAATGACCAAATGAATATGAGGAATAAACTGTGTTGAGAAACAAGACATCAGATGTTTTTTGTCTATACACTAACATGTGACTTCACACCTCCAGTTGAAAACACTGATGCTTGCATACAAACATTGGATCAACATTTGAGGGCTAATAAAACCCTCCTCTGTAATACACACTTTCCAGCCAGTAGTCTTATTTGACTAGATCCTCCACCCAGGACTCAAGGAAGATCGGCATCAAGACTCTTCTCTGTGCTTGCACCCAAATGGTGGAACAAGCATTTCCTGTATGTCTGAGTCTCTTGCTGTCTTAAAAATGATTAAAAACCATCATCACCTCCTTACTAAGCACTTAAGCTGATATGTACTTACTTATTAACGTTCTTATATCTTTCTTTCAAAAACCATTTATTTTAAATGGTTTCAGCAAATTTATATTTTTGGACTGCTGTCTATTTAAACTCGAGTGAGTTATTTTTTACTATAGAAGCACTACTTTAAGTCACTCTGGATAAGAGCTCAATGCTGTAAATGTAAATAACAAAACATGAAATTGAAAGTAAGAGCTTATTCAGCTTACTATGTCTGTCATATTAAAACTCCTAAATGTATCGTCAGTTTAAGGGTTGTTTAAGGTTCTACCCCTTCTGAGGTACTACTTATGATTCCAAGACAAATTTCTAATGACTCACTTCTTTCTTCTATCTGCAAACTTAGTTACACGTTCCAAATAGTGCACAATTTAGTGAATATTAATTCATTTTAGCTATGATTGTATCATCAATGCTTTTACTTGTTAATAGCCAACCATCATGGAGAACGTTCCTGCCCTAAGGTCTAGCTAATTACATCATTATTTCTCTACTCCAACCCTTCAAGTGTCAACCCTAAACAGAGGACCTTTAAGATCCAGTAAATTAAGTGCTCTTCTACTGTTTTTCTAACCAGAGGGTCAATGGACATTTCGTAAGTGGTACCACCCCACTGACAAATGTTTGTGCCTTTAAACCCTGGTATGGAAAATTGTTAAATCATAAGGGTGTAGAGGGGATTCATCAGCATTAATGTGTATTTCTAAATCCCCAAAAGCTTCAACTTTCTCTTGCTTTGGCACGCCGTCCCTTTGATCATCGTGAGTTTATTTTACTGGGGATTCATGTGGCTTTATTATACTGTTTGTTTTACCGATGATTACTGCTTGATTCATATTTTCAATTGTACTTTGCTTCTCTTGCATGATATCATAACTGCATGTGGGTATGTTCACCTGGGCCAAAACTCTTCATCTCCCATGTGCTGTCAGTCATCACCCGACCTGTGCTCTAGTTCAGTCTTGAATCAGCAGCACTGTATAATGTGCATTTTTCCCTTTTCATCAAAGCTTAAGAGGAATCTACCACAAATATGTTGGTATTTCTTTTTATCTTTTCACATTTGGCAGTAGGATGAGTTCAGGTAGGGATGTCCTGGCCCCACTTAAGTCTCGCACTTATTTGATATGACGATGATATCATTTAAGACATTTCTTCAACAGTGATTACATCAGGCCATTCAAACCAATGGGTTTGGGTGATTCAATCTGCTAGCGTGGCAGCTAGCATGCTAAAGTAACGGAAAAGGCCCTTTCATCTTCCTGTTTTGTCAAATTTAAAAGCATAGCATTGATGTTTTTATGCCTGTTAGGGATGTGTTTAGAATATCTGTTGATACACACTATGTATGGAAGTATAACCATATATTATGTGCACTGGATAAAACTGAATGTCCATTCATGTGACATTTTATTTTCAGAGCAAACTAAACTTTGTCTTTTTTTGTCCCTTCAACTTTTTCATGTAAAGCAGAGCATGATTAGAGCAAGGCACCTTAAAAGCACTTGGCAGCACAGTCAGTGTAGTCCTTTTTCCCCTGGCAAAGCTTGGACAATTTGTATAATGGTCCCTCTTTTAGTTCACTCTTAGGAATGTGCAATGGGCAAAGAACAGACCTCTGAGCTACAAACCACGGAATCCACTTCTGGCGCCCTTTCTAAAGGTACCCAGTTTATGTGTTAGTCCCCTTAAAGTTCTTATTTTATATGCTTCCAGGAAATTTTCATGCTTCACCCTCGGTCGAAGATGCCGTTTGTCTGATCTCCTTTGTGGAGATGTGATTAATTGTTTTGATATGACACGATGAGGCTTTGATGTCTTGGGGGAACAAAGGATGCAACGGGATGCAACATTTCTGCTTTTGATTTGTGCATCTTATAAAATAATTGCTTAGAATCAGTTTTTCTTTCAATCTTTGAAATTGTATAGATTACATTGTATTTTGTCTATACTAACATAACTGTGATTGATGACATGATACTCAGGAACAAATTCAAGTAGAACTGATTTTATTTGTGAGATTGACTGTGAGATTAACTAGCTTGAGCACTAAAGGGAATGTCGGCGCACTTGCTCAAAGCGTTTAAGTCTTTTTGGAAGCCGACTACGATATGTGCATAAAGCATACCTGGCAAATCAACCGCCTGAGGGATCTGTTTAGTGCAATCTGTCACAGGAACACACAACCACACACAAATCCAGTAGTCCCTAAAGGAACCCTGTGTTATGTATCTGTTGGAATTGAATATGTTTTTGGGCAGCAGAAGTGTGGAAGTACGTGCAGAATGTCTCATCTGACTGGACAACCCTAAGGTCTGGCTCTGAGTCTGTGTTCTGGATTGCCTGGTTGCAGGTGTTGTCCAAATGCTAAGCAAATTGTTCCCTTTTGACCTGATAATCAAATGCATGGACTCAGATAAATGAATGCAACCTGGAGTGCAATTCTGTTCCAGGTTTTGCAGAATATAGTGCCTGACGGACCTCTGACTACATGCAAACCTTTCCCTACAGTCTTTTCCCCTTTTATTTCTGGTATGATATGGCTCATAGATAGACCACAGGATTTTACTATTCTAGCTGTCACTGAGAAGGTCATGTGAGTCACATCGACTAATTTTACAGAAGAGGCACAGTCATCCCTGAGCTCTGCTTGTGTGTGAACACTTGCTGACTGATTCAGATTAAACCTCAGTCCCTGTAGAGAGGATCTTGAAGGCTTTGAAGAGAAATGCCATGAGGTTGTGTAATGTGTAAATTGCAAAAAAACAAGAATTTGATTTTTATGTTGTTGTTCAGGTACAGTTGACCCCCAACTTTAATTTTGGTTTTGAAGGGTTGTTCTTAAGTCAAAATGTTTGTATTTTAAACCTATTTTTCCCATCAATAATAATGTTAATCGAATTAATCTGTGCCAGACCTTAGAAACTTTTTAAGGTCTTACATGGTCTTTTTTGTTATACATATTCCTTGAATCATACATTATAGAACAGACATTACGATAATAAAAAAATAACAATACACACTACTGTACTTTACAAAACCAAATGCATCCCATTTCAGTACAGTACATGTGCTCTAGCATACACCATCAATGTTGAATTTTGCAAAATCTAAAGAAGAAACTGTACGCTGTACCTACTTATATACTGATGTGTTCAAAAACCTAGCAAGCGGCCTTGCTGTTTAACTGCCTACATAGTCAGCTACCTAAGTAAATAAAACCATTGCCTTATTATCGTACTAAACAAATGCTTGCTATGCTATCACAGTTAGCATATAACAATAATAAATTATTTACATTTGAATTTAATAATCGTTATTATTATGTTCACGCACTTGTTCGTGACATCACATGTTTTGATATAAATAGTTCGTAACCCAAACAGTTTG
This sequence comes from Microcambeva bendego, assembly GCA_034509265.1. Lineage (NCBI taxonomy): Eukaryota > Metazoa > Chordata > Actinopteri > Siluriformes > Trichomycteridae > Microcambeva > Microcambeva bendego. Next base: position 17,451,365 of record JAYDZG010000011.1, read on the forward strand.
TATGGTCCACTGTATTTAATTAAATAGCACAAAGATGCCTTTAAACACATTTAAAACAAGTTTATACAGTTGAAAATAGAGACCAGGGATGTTGTTTTTATACAAGCAAGTTTGAGCTTGTAGGAATTTTAATATAAATTTACTTTTGCACACTGATAAGAATTTCAAAAAATAAGTGACATGACTTTTCTACATAGTCTCCTTCTTTTGTGATGCATTTTTCCAGCTTGGTACCATCTTAATGTCATCATCTTCCCCTTAAAGCTTCAGTGTGTGTTCAAAAAGTTGGAAATCCGGTGCTAAATCTTGACTTTAGACCTGACACAGACACAAGAGACAGGCCTGGCCAATTACTCCTCTTCCTCACCGTGATATACAGTTTTCCACTGATTTATCAATCATATACAACGATAAGGAGAAGCGTATATGATTTGTTATGCAATGGTCAGTAGGTATAGCAGGATGTTGTGCCTGAGTTATTACACATGGTGTGAAAACCATCAACAGGTCTGTGCCTGCCACATCTCCTACCACATGCTTTTCAAATTTCTGTAATATAGCTCAGAGATGAACTCCGAATCACTGCTTGGAAATGAATGTGACCCACACTGACTAATACTGAGGATGGGAAACAGCCGGTACCAGGGCACTGCTGCTTGTAAATGCTTTCTGACTGATTCATTCCCGGTCAGCAGCATATAGTTTGTCTTGAAAGATTCAGAAGGAATCTGACTTTGGAGATTAAAAGACTTTGGAGATGAAAATATCTTTTGATGTAATTAGAAAAAACATTCACCATCATATATCTGTATAAAATGGATTGTTAGCCACCATCTTTACCAGAAAATTACTTTAAAAACAAATGATGTGCTATAAATGTAAAATTTCAGGCATGATTTGACTTAGAAATCAACCACATGAAGTTTTAATACTGTAACATCTTGACTTATGCAAAGAGACATTCAAGGTCATGTTGGATTTAAACGCCGGGCAGCTAGAGATCCACAACATTGGTTTTTCTAATGCAGCTTTGTGGCCTAATTCCTAAAAAGTTTTACCTGACCTATTTACAGCTGTTTATCCCCTCACCGCAGGTTGCTGGTTCAAACACCACCACTGCCAGGTAACCACTGCTGGGCCCTTGAGCAAGGCCCTTAACCCTTCAATTAAATTATCAGACTGTATACTGTCACAGTACTGTAAGTCGCTTTGGATAAATGCAGATGTTAATGTTCTGGATTGCTTTGCTTAGGGTGGCAGTGAGAAAATCAAGAAGGTGGGGGACGGTGGCAACTCCCGCTTCTTCACCAGCCCTGCCCGAAGTGTTCGATCCCGCTCTGAATTTGTTCTGGATTACCTGATTCCAGGTGCCAATTGTCCGATAAATTGGTAAGTTGATGTAATAATGAAACACCTGTACTGAGAGGACATGTTTTGCAGGGATAATCTAGAAAACCATGATTCCTCAATTTCATGGGTGAAGGACTTTACATTGCGTGCAACTGTTGCTGAATTCCAGACCCTTGTCAAATGAAACATGGACATGCTGATTCTCTTATAGTGTGTAAGATCTGGCCAATAAGTGTGGCTCTGACATTTTGATGGATAAACCAAAAAAAAGTTTTTTTTTAAACATTCTTATTGGATATGGATCTGAAGTACCACATCGGGTCACACTACATTAACATGGCTGAATTGCCAAGAGCATAAGTGGCCTGGAAATAGCTGTGACTAACAGGAACTAATGTTAAACATGAATCGCTGCTTCTTGTAAAGACCTGGAAACAGATTTTGGAAACTTCAGGATATGTTGCATTCCTCACAGAGATTATTCCCTTGCTTATCCTGTATAACTTCAAGGTCTTGCTCCTGATCCCTGTTCTTGGTTTCTTGATTGCTGGATTAAGATTGTAGACTTCTAGGTGAGCAAACAAGTCTCTGCTGATTTAAAAAAAGGTTTTGGGCCAATGATGTCACATGGCGTGCGACCATCATATTGGGTAGAATGCCTGTTCTTGGCAAGCATATTAAGATGTTATAGTTGATGCATGGAAGTATTTTTATTAGAACTTGCCGGGAAGTGGGGCTCTAACGATGTGATGGATGAACCAAGTGGCTCTGTGCCTGCTCCATTTTCTCTAACCCATGACATCATACTATGGTAACATTTTGCCCACATCACTGACAAGATAAGTTACCTGGTTATTAGGGTGATTAAATTATGAAGATGGGTAACCTTCATCTCCAAAGCCCTGCTTCTTTTAAAAGCCATGGGCCTGATTCGAGTCGTAGCCTGTTCTCATGGAGCCATTGTGAGGGGAAATAAGTAAACTGTCCTTGGTGGTAAATGGGGCGATGAAGGATGTTGGCAACTTTGACTTGGATGAATGAGGTTGATGTGATACTGCTGATTAACACAGGCCTGTGCACACTCAGGGCTGGAACTCATCACCAGTTGAGGGATGGCTTTAGCCGACGTTCTTCACGAGATCCCTTCAAGCTTACAGCCAACCCTGGAACATCATCACAGGGCAGGGTGTGTCTGAGTGCCTGGAGCTGAAATATTTCCCCCTCTGGAGATCTCTTTCATTACTGCTCTTCTGAAATGGCTGCAGGATAGGATCACTGAAAATACAGTTGGTTAGGCTAGCCAGATCAGTCTGAGCTGTCGATGAGGTGATACATGATGCTGAGATCTTAGGATTTGTGTTTGGCCACATATTTGTGTCAGGTGTGTTTTTGAGATTAGGACAGCCAACAGAAGTCAATCATTAAATCATAAAAAGTACTTTGTAATATGACAATATATGCTTATTTAATCACTGAACCTCCACTGAAGTTGCACTGTGTACCGTGTTGCCATATTGGCCATTGCAATCATCATCATGCAATTTTGGTGAATTTGAAAATAATTGTTGTTGGAAACCACTGTTGCAATCTGGCAACCCTGGCTATCCAAGCAGATGTTTTTAAGTTTTCTTGAGTAACTGTATAAATGAGACAACAATATTACATTTTTGTTTTTTTTTGTGTTTTTTTAAGTTTGAACAAATGATTACTTGATTAAGTAAATTTTAATTGCATGCACTGTCATGAAAATAAACACCAATGGAGAATTGCCATCAATATTTGATTTCATTTTTATTCATTTTAGTTATGTTATTAGTATTAGTTCTGTTGTAGTGTAATGTTTGTTTTGACATGCAATAATTGGAGCTTAATAAGTCTACTTTACTGTGTTGTTGTTTAGATGTATAAGACTTAAGTAGGCTACAAGAATCTTTGTGTAAGACCTTTTCAGGAATTATCAATAATGCACCCTAATGTAGCTGTGGCAGGGACCCCAGCTTGCTTTGGCACTGGAAAAAGGAACTGAGACTCAGAAAAGGTTGGGATATGGTGGTAAATCATCCCATGTTAATCTGCTCAAACAGTCTGCTCAAAAAGTATATTAAAAATAATATAAATTAAAAAGAATGAAAATAAAAAAACGCCCAGCACATGTGTTAGAATGTAAGCCCCGTTGTGGATGGTGCAGGAAGGCCAATGCTTAAAAGCTCAGTCTGTGGTCAAATACATAATAAGTACAAAATCTTGAGTTTTTCTTTTGGCCTGCAAAACAAAAATAAAAACGTCAATGCAAATAAATGTTCTACAGAAAAATGAGTTCTCCCTTGAATAGGCCTGTCTGATTTATATACAGGCTTAAAGAAGACTACACTGATTCATGGATTTAATGACCCTGCTGGGACATTGAACCAGCTTTGCCTTTTCACTCATCAGGAAACACTTGCAGTACTCATCTATTCACCATACATCCACATCCTTTGCACTCTGATGGCTCAGTTGGGCCCTAAGTCTCATCCATCCAAACTTGGGTCTGAGGGTGGATTATACGGTTGACTGGTTTGTCCAGAGAATAAAAGAATGTAAAAAATTCGATGTAAAACTGCACAGGGATCCATAAACTAGGCGAATTGTTCCCTAAACTGGGGATTACCAATGAATTTTGGAACCTCAAAATGATAATTTTGCATATTCAAAACCACTGTGTGTTCGTAATGTTCCAATAAAAGGCTTTCAACAGTATCTTGAGTTCAAGGGATTTGAAAGGGATAAGCTGGCATGCTATGCTCCTTGTTGGTGAGAATTTGGCCAAAACCTGGCAGCTGATCAAGACCTTGAATGAGCCTGGCATTATAATTTCTTTCACTTTCCAACTGCAGCTGCTACATATTTCAAACTATAATCCAACTGCCTCACACATGTCCAAGTAATTAGATGCTTATCTCTCAGTGAGAATGTTTGGGACTTTCATTCAAAGTTGTGTATAGTTTTGTAGTCAACAGAACAAAACGCTGTACAAGAAGTTTGTAATGGGACATCATCTGTGAATAAACATCGCAGACAGCCCTTAGTGAGGTATTTTACTTACATGATGTTAAAACATTGTACGAACCCCACTGTGGGAAAAATCTGTACATGCAAAACAAAATTTGAATTGTTTAAATGAAATTGCTTGATTATTTACCAGCTTGATTGCACTGGACAAACAGAAATGCATTTTAAAGTCAAAGACTGAAATGAAAATGAAGTTGGGACTGGGGCAAACAAGTTAAAGGTTATACAATATTCAGTAACTAAGTGGGTTGTCAACTCACAGCATGAAGGTCCTGGGTTTGTGAGGACTTTACATTTACTCCCTGTGTCCTCCGGTTTCCACCAGGAACTCCGATTTACTCCCACAGTCCAAAAACATGCAGCCAGGTTGATTAGAGACACTGAATTGCCCAATATGTGAACGTGGGTGTCAATGTGGGTTTTCACTGTGATGGACTGGTGCCTTTTACAGGGTGTCCCTATGGGTGCCTTGCACCCATTAAAAGCCAAAATAGGCTTGAGCACACTGATTTGATAAATGGTTAAGAAAGCTACACCTACAATATACTAAAATACAAAAGAAACGTGTGCTCTGATCAGTAATATATTTTTCAGAGGAAAAATGTGGTAATATAATATAACGTATAATATAGTGCTGATGAGAGCCTGGTTTGTCCTTTTTGTCTTTGGTCTTGAGAATACGGTGTCTCTTATCCATGGGTTTTCTCTGGGTGCTTGCAGCTAGATTAATTGGAGGCACTGAATTTCACTGTTGGGTACTGAGGCACTATGATGCACTGAAAGCTTGTTCCCAAGCCCAGAGAAATGGGGAGGCTTGGGTGAGAAAGGGCATCCGGTGTAAAAGAAAAAAAAAACAATGCCAAATCAATAATGTGGATCACAATCTACTGTGGCCAGCCCTAATGGGAGCAGCCAAAAAAGTCTTCATTGAAATGAACGTAAACATATACACACTGAAAGTTTTTAAAATGTGTTTTCCATATTCCAACTTTTTTCTGACTTGTGGATGTATATTACTGTACAGCCTCGTTTGCAGCAGAGAACACTGGAGACAGTTTTTAACATCATCTGAGATGCTGTGGTCAGTATCTTTAATCATCCATCACAGGTAAATTAACAAGCTCTTAGATACTTCATTTTTTTCTCATGGCGGCGTGTTTCTGGAAAAGCTTACCTCATGTTTCTGTTCCTGTACTCTGTAACATGTGGTTTCATTTTTACCGGGGAATGTTTACTATTGTTCAGGTACAACCATTATAAAGGTAAGGGATTTTGCTTTAGGGATCCTAACTACTGTAGCAGTTATGTTTGTGGTCACCCTAAATAAAAATGTGCTTTATTTGTCCTTTTACAAGCCTCACGCTCATACCGCAAGATCTGTGCAGCAGAAATCTGACTCCTTCTTGGGCTGGAAGCTTTTGTGTTTGGGATTTTTATGGTTAGTTACAGAGGGTTAAAGTTGGATTTAGTTTGATGCGTTGTCACAAATGTACAAAACGGCACAGCCGTCACATTCCGAGTTTAATATTTCTCTTTACAAACACACGCTTCAATTTATTCACTGGGTAATACAATTTATATTGATTTACTGTAAATTATTTGGATTTGAAGTGTGTGTGGACCTGTGAGAGAATGGTGCTCAATCAGAGAATTAGGCAAAAGAATTGCATTATCCTGACCAGGATAAAGCAGTTTGTATAAATCCACATTTCTGGTTCTTTATAGAACATATTTTAGAAGAACAAGGGCTTGACATCGATTGTGGGTTCATCAGTGCCCACAGTATGGAAAATTTGAATATGAGTTGAGGGATGATCATGTGACAAAAGAGGCATTTATTGAGACACATGCTGCCATGAAGGTGACACTTTTTTCTTGGGAAGTTCAAGTACAATCCCAGACCTCATTAGGCTTGTACGTAACAGACACAGAGGTACAAAGCCAGCAAAGCCGTCACATTCCCAGTTTAATATTCCTCTATGAACACACACAGCACTTTAAAGACAAAAACTCTCAATGCTGGTATGTTGTTGGAAAATCCTGCTGCTCCATCTGGGCTCTAAAATAAGGTGGCAAAACATGGAAACAAAGTAATTAATGAATGGCACAAAGTTATTCAGGGATTCCAAAAAATGGCTCACAGGTGGAGAAACAGTTATATGAAAATATGAAAAACGCAAATATGAAAACAAAACTCCATATACACAGTAGTCATTTCATTAGACTGTCCAGATGTTATTTTACCTCATTTTAATTTTACTCCAAGCTCTGTTTCTCAGTGTCTTTTCTTTTTTGTGTGGTATGTGTTTTACTTTTATAGAATTCTTTTAGAGATAGATTCAAAATATCATTTAGGGAAAAAATATATTTCTACCTTCAGTTTAGAACAGCGTTTTAGAAATAAATGTTTATTTTTTTACTAAGGAACAACAACAGCATAATTTACTAAAGTTTAACATCTGGCAGCCAGCTGCATGCTGGATCACCCACCGTGGCGCATCCAGGTGTCGGTCATCCGATTATGTCGTTTGTGGCTAGCACACTGGCACTTGTACTGCACGTCACAGTGAGAGCTGCTGTAATTGTGGCGAGGCTTTACAGGAAATGTCTAGAATGTGACAGAGTAAATGGTGCATTTGGGGTTTTTGAGTTTTAACTTCGATGCTAACTGAAACCATAATGTGCACATTATGTCGCAGTGAGGGCTAATTAAAATCTGAGGCTGCAGAGATGATGCCAGAGTAGATAGTGAACAGTGGCTAAATTAGGGGCTTGCTGCAGACACCACCACACCTCGGAACTGCTAAATTCACCATTCAAGCTGTTACCAGACAGCTTGGTGACTGTGGCAATGTTGTGATCCCAGACACACATCAAATTATGTAAAGAAAAAGAAATATCTGATTCTATCTGGAAACACTGGGAGCAACGCAAAGAATACCATGGACATAATACAAATTCATCACAAGGTTTTAACAATTATCCCCTCATTAGCCTACCAGTGGTGGCTTAGTGTAATAGACCGCAATGTCCCTACACTCGTCCCTAAGTTTGTTCATTCTAGTCACTACCCTGGTCCCCAAATTCCTCTGACTTGAATCCAAGTGATCAGCTGTGAGGAACGCCTCGTTTGCTCTATGCACCCTCCAGCAGCTGTGGCATGCACTACAGTCATCATGGTTCCCCAATACCTATTTTACCCTACCAGGAACTTATTGAATCACTCCCAGCTCATCTAGATGCTGTCTGTCATATTTTAGTAATAAATGGAAATTAATTTACAAAAAAATCTATAATTGATTACTATTTTAAAACTGTACCTGAATGCAGATTTGGATTGGTTGTTCTTAAGGTATCTACCTGTATTTCAAAGGGAGTTCTTTCCTGATAAAGTTACCTTTGGCTGGCTCAGCAAGGGGTTTTGTTCTGTCGGGCCTGGATTGACTTGATTTGAATAGTGTTACCTTTTAAAAGAAAATAGCAGTGGCCAGTATCATGTAAAGTTGAAATTCATTTTATGAACCAGGATAACAGTTTTTAAGTAAAAATATATCGAGTAAAATACCAAAGTCTTGTTCAGAACCTTTCAAGAGAACACCATGCACTGAGCAGGAAAGACAGTTGCAGGCAATCCTGCTGTCCAGACTGGAGGATGTGGAAAGAAATCCAACCCATATTTCTTTATAATCCAGGAGCACATACTGGTATGCTTCTTAAACATTAGCAATTTTTTCTACACTTTAGCTCAAAAGCCACCCACACGGTTGGATACAGATGTTTTAGTTTTACAAAGATCATCATTTAAGGAAACGACTGAAATATTGACTTCCAGTCACAGGGATTTCACAAGTATTTGCATAAATCTTTTGCTCCTTGTAGTCTGTGAGGAGCGTTTATCTGGGCTTGGGACCAGCACTACACCATAATGGTTCTTGCATCCTTGTTGATAAGTACCTAATGGACAATTCTGTGTTTCCAATTCACCAGGCTATATGTTTTTGGACTTTGGGAGGAAACCAGAGCACCTGGAGGAAAACCCACACAGACACTGAGAGAACATGCAAACTCCACACAGAAAGAACCTGTATGGCCCCATCTGGGAATAGAACCCAGGACCTTCTTGTTATGTG
>JAYDZG010000011.1:17465614-17485675 GCA_034509265.1 Microcambeva bendego
CCGATCTTAAACATAAACTCTAAATTAAGTTAGGATTGTAAATACACTGTTATCTCATCTGTGAAAGCAAACATATACAATCAGAAGCAAATTAAACATTTTGGTTTAAAGGACTATAACCATAGCTTGTTTGGTTTCTTGTGTTCATTACATCATGCTGACCAGGACTATTTGAGGCCCAGACAGTCTGGCCTGGCACCAAGTGACTACTTGAAGTAATGCCATTAACCACACTGTCAGACTGAGATTTTGCTGGAAATAACTGGATTTGGAATAGAGTATGTAATCTGTGTACATAATGGCAAAATATACTGAGTTGCTTTTTATGAATGGATCATAGTAATGATCTATGTAATGTTTGCCAGTCATAGCTGATATATTGACAACATAAAGATTGTTTTCAAGGGAGAGCTAATGGTCTAGATTTAGCGGTTTTGCGAGGAAGAAATTTTTCATGTGATGCTGATGTGAAAGCAGTAGTGCATCAGTGGCTACATGCTAAACCAAAAACATTTTTGCTGATGACCTGGTACACTGGGGAACATGAATCGCAAAGCAAGATGATTGTGATTTGTTTTTTGAAATTCTTAATAGAGTTTATGAAATGAAACTCTTGTATTTTTATTCACAATCAAGTTACCTCCCAGGTTAAGTACTAAGATTTTCCTCTGCACACGATCTTCGAGAGTCTGAACTCCCCAGTTTGAATCTTGGCTTCTGAGTTCATTAAGATTGTGATGATTGTGTTTGAGGCGATGCTGGTTATACAACCTGACAGCAAACGGAAGAATGGAGCTGCATAATCTCTTCTTCCAGCACCGCGGGTGGATAAGTCGGTCACTGAAGGAGCTGCCCAGTGTTACCACAGTCTCATGAAGTGGGTGATAATTCTTCTCCCTAAAGTATGACAGTGGTTGTCATCCTTCTCTCCACATCTGCCTTCACAGAGTCCAGGGTGCAGCCCTGATCAGTCTGTTTGGCTTTTTCCTGGCAACTTTATGATTGCAAGCACAGTTTCAAGTGAACACCCAGGTACCTGTAGTTGTTGACGACCTTGATATTCCATACCTGGATAGTCACAGACTGTAGTGGGTGTGTCTTATTCCTGCTAATGTCCAATGTCTGCTCCTTTGTCTTGCTGTTGTTGATAGTTTTGATTTTGAAGTAGAATGAAAAAACCAGTGCATTATTGTGGTGGTCCCAAGCCCGGATAAATAGGAGGGTTGTTTCTGTAAAGCCTGTCTAAAAACAAACAAAAAAAACTATACCAGCCCAGTTATGCAGACCACAACCAGTTGTGTTTCACTTCCCAAAATCATGCCAGTGAGAAAATGGACAAATTCGGACTTATTCTGGGTTCCTTCTTTATACGGCAGTAGTGCTGCACTATTAAAGCATTTAAGCTGCCTTAGAGGTTATAGAGGAGGAGGAGGATGTGGACTGGCCATGGCAAATATCCTGAATGGTTTTCATAAGGCATGCATGTACATGACTACTAGTAGCTGTAACAGGCTTTCTGTAGGCTGTAGCATGTTTAGGCTGTCATGATTCTCATTGTCAGTATGAAAAGATGTGGAGTGACTTTCCTGGCAATGGGTAACGGTTATTCCTAAGCTTTTTAAAACTCAGCTGCTTACAGAGAACTTCAGTGTGCGTTTCATTGTGCTGACCAGGACTTTTTGAGGCCCAGACAGTCTGGCCTGGTACCAGCTCACTATGGCAGTGAGGAAATGATATTAACCACACTGGTTGGACTGAAATTGGCAGGATATAAGTAGACTTTGTAGTGGTGTGTGTAATCTGCAGGCATCATGGCAAAATATACTGAGCTGTTTTTATTAATACATCATAGTAATGGTCCGTGTAATATGTGCATCATGGGTAAGTTTTTAAATAATAGAAGTGCATTAAATATACGCTACAATAGCTGGCTAAACATTGGCAGCTCTGTTTATATGTACAGTTGAGGCCAAAATCTGGAACTGCAATACTGAAAAAGAACCCACTTGGAAAATAACCCAATTTTTAGTAATTTGGAAATTATATATTTTTCCAAAAATAGGACATCACCAGGTTGCCAATGTTGGGTCCTTAAGCAACTGGTGAAATTGTATTCAATGATGACTATAAATCCCTTTGGACAAAAGTGTCTGCAAAATGCTGCAAATGTAAATAAATAGTGTTAGGATTGTTACACATAGTGGACTTGTCACAATTCTTTTATGCCAGATGCCCTACCAGGGGCAAACCTTGTATTTCTATCTGGGGACCAGCATTGAGACTCCCAATATCTGGGCTATTTCAGCCATTTATCTGTCTCTTGTATATTGGTCCATTATGCCCATGCAGGCACCAGACTGGCTGATGGTACAACTGAGATTTAGACCCTTTATCCTCAGATCTCAGCAGTACTAGGCTCGAATATTTTACTGCTCTGTTACCCAAGTATCAAACCTCATTAGTTAATATTGGATGCTTTTTTCAGAAGCAAATTCAGATTTAAATCATAACCTTCATACTATTTAGTTTTATTTGAGAACTCTATTGAGGAGACTAGTAAGATCCTGTGAACTTTTTTGTTCAGACAAATTAACTTAAAGTTTAAGATTTAAATGAAAGACTCCTCACTCCAAATGTATTTCATTTAGTCTGGTGTCTCTGAGAAACTAACATATATGTAGGTCTCTAGTTTTATTTGTGAGCCAGTCAAGATATTTAGGGAGTAAGTAACCTTGAAAGGAAGCAAAAAAGCAAGGGAAAGTACATCCTCCTGCCAGCAATATAAATGATTTACTTAAAAAACACCTTTTCCTGCCTTTTAGGCCTGCAACACGTTCTAATTAAAGTTGGCCCAGAAAAGCATTTATCACTATGTTGCCATTCCTTTTCACCCACAAAAGTCATTTTGGCACAGATGATACCAAGTGATTTCAGGGGTGTGCAGTTCCTAAAGTGGTGACCGCCCCCCCGGGCACACCAACCGAACAACATAGATCAAAAGCCCACACAAACAATTACAAAAGCAGCATGTAGTATGCATTAGCTAGTAGTCAAACTACAAGTAAGGGCACACTGTTTCCCATTTTCCATAGCTTAACTATTTAATATTTTTATAACATATTCTGAATAAAATATCCAAGTACATTTTGTATTTTGTATGTGAGAGCTGCCAGAACATTTAAGTAAGCAACAAACTCACTATTCTGTGAAGTCTTATTTACAGAGAATGTCCATTACTTTCTCTGACGGTGACTTAAAGGTGGAGTTGGATGAAGTAGTTGAATAATTCGAGGTTAACTAGTTAAGTCAGATACGTCAATACTGTTTCTGGGCATGGTTAACAAAAGGCTTCGGTTTTGCACAACTTAAGCTTGTGCCCCTGGCCTTTCTGAAATTCATTCGTGTTCCTGCAGTGTAGAGTGAGGAATATGCAAATCCCTTCCAAACTATCTTTGAGGATTATTTTTTATGAACAGTTTAATATATTTCTCACACATTTATTGACAAACTGGAGATCTTCTGCCCCCCTTTGCATTTCAAAAATTACCTTTTGCCATCACCTGTTTGAAATCACATTGCCCCTGACTGAACTGAATGTGTTTCTGGCCTAGAAAACAGAAATGGATATAACTTAACAAATGAAATGATGTTGACAAGAAAACATGAATATATCTAGTAAAATAAATAAAATTAAATGTAAGAAACTACTTATTTATTTTGGTTAGCGGTCTGAAGGCTTAACAGGATATATTTTCTGTGTTCTCTTCTGTAAACAGCTACAGTGTCTGGTATACTGTAAATTGAATAATGGGTAGCTTTAAACTTCACCACAATGTCCTGGGGTAAGACCCTAGCTGTTCGACCACCAGGCCAATTATGGAGGTTTCTGAATATTCACATAATTGACAATGCCGAGAACCACATGAGCTCAGGCGCAGTTAATTGAGCGTGTGGTATTTAACAGTATGAAAATGCCCCAGGTTTGATCAACATGTTCTGTGCCAAATATATTGGATGCATGAGAGATCGTCTGATTTACTATATCCTGTATACAGTAACGTTAGCCAGCCACAGGGTCGTATTATACTCATTACAGAGAAACTTTTGTTTCAGGTTTAAATCTTCACTTGGACCGGGTGTATAGTAGCTGTTTATTTTCTACATGATTTATAAAACTCAATACAATTTTGGCAATATTATTTGAATGCATGCATTTCCCTTTTGCTATAAAAATATGTTGTTTGAAACTTTTTGGCTGCTCTAGGGTTGCTAGGGTAGCCCTTGAGCAAGGTTCTTAACCTTCAATTGCTTAGACTGTATACTGTAACTACCTGAAGTCACTTTGGATAAAGGCATGTGCTAAATGTAGAAGCTGTGAATGTTCGAGGGATGGGGATAACTGAAACAACATATTCAGTGGGAAGTGCAGGCCACAAATGACCAATTTACAAATTACACACTTTCACAGGTGGACAAAATTTGGGCTGGTTTGGAATCATTTTGGTGGTTTACAATATAAATATAAACTATTCTGATATTACCAAGACCTGAATTCTCCCACCACATCAACCACATGTCAAAATTGTCAGGTTGTTTTTTCCAGTCCAAAAGTCCATTGCCATGCCTATCAATACAGTTATTTGTTAGACAGCAATGGCATAGACCAAGTTTTTTTTTTTTTTTACTTGTTTCTCGGCTAACGGTTTTTATTTGTTTAGTGACCACAATGACAAAGTGGGGAACATACAAAAGAAATTACTGCAAGTGACCCTGTATTAAAGCATTGAATATCACCTGCTACAGATGCCAGTGTAGATAGTTCTTCAAAAATAACTGTATAATGTTCCCTTTGAAATTGGAATGACAAGTGATGTTGAATATAAAGGTAAGCAAGTTTTATATGTACAGGAGGTTACATTTATTTTTTAAATACATTAACGTAGACTGCTTCAAAGACATGCAAGCAAAAATAAGTTGTTCTTATTTCTACTTAATGATCTGTACATTTAAAGATATTAATTTGGTAATGGTGGTTTAATTGTGTATGCTAAACAATATCTGCTTATCCTGTGTTATTTTGGGGTTTTTTCATAAATTTTGGAGCATTTTTTGGCTAGAAACCCTTTCTGGCAATATGCCAACCCTGTTCCTGGACTCTACATGACGTCTACAGAAACGATTTTTGTTGCTGACGTGGCATAATTATTCACCCCAACATTAATTATATAAAAGTGAGCACAGGTTGGTTAGCGATCAATGCATGTCAGACTTTGTTTACTCTTGGTCGTTATCTGAATATCTGGATCGTGTGTTGATATTTGAACCACATGTATTCACACATGTGTCATATTGTTTAATATGCAAGTCTGCTAATACAGCCTGACATCTAACTTTGTGTTTGAATACTTTGGTTGCATTTTCAGGCAAAAGATTCAGTTACTGGGTCAAAGACTGAGATTCCACATGGCATCTTTAATTTCCTCAGAGGTGCCAAAATTGGCAGCTATCAACTATGTGTTACAGCTAAATCTACTGGACTATATGTGATTGCCAAATGTGGCTTGGCGTGCAGATTTATTTTTATCTGACTTGGATTTATTTCAGATTTTCTAAGTCAGTTGAGGCAATCAACTTTGATTCTTCTTCAAAATAATTTGGGTTTCATTTACATTTGAACTTCTTGTTTTATAATTTTTATTCCCATACAAAAGAACGATGACATTCCTTTTTTCTGCCCCACCCATTGTTTACAGCTCTTCATTCTCCATAGCTAATCAATAACTGTGGATTATTGTTTATGCTGAATAGATTACTGACTTGTAATGTAACAGTCATAGTTTGTCACCATTCCAAAAATAACTCATCAGATTTTCCTCATGTTTATACCGAGCTGTATTGATTGGGGTCTTACGGTGAGGCAGGTTCACATGCTTGGTGCCAAAAACCCTATAAAGAGCTCAATAGAATGGGATGTAAAGCGATTAAACAATTGCACTCTGGATGCTTTTTTTCTAAAAGATGAATAACGCGTCACCATTTTAGTTTGGTGTTAGCAGATGCCAGAACTTATAACGGACGGACTTGTTCAGATTTAAAATGAACAGCATTTAGCCCATGGCTTTTTTTCAAAGTATCTTACAGTCACAGTAAACAGTTTAAACAATTGATGATTAGGGGAATTGTTTAAGGTTCCAACAGCAGCAATCTGCTAGTTGTGGGGCTTGAACTGGCAAACTTCTTATTATAAGTACTAAAATTACAGGTTGTCACTGTTGGGCCCATGAGCAAATACTTAGACAATATATTGCCAGAGTACCATCTGCAAAATCTATAGTTCATTCTGTAAGTTCTGCTAAGAGCAGAAAATGTAAATTGTATGAAATTCTGTACCAACAATTTACAGTCTAGGCATTATTTGATTCCAGCAAATTTCAAGGAAATTTCTCTAATATGAATTGGTGTGTGGGATTAATAATTAGACACAAGACAAAACAGATAATCTGATTAAAAAAATCTTGTTTTTCTGCACAGTTGCCTCACAACAAGAAGGTCTTGGGTTTCATTCCCAGGTTGGGTCCTTTCTCAGTGGACTTTGCATGTTCTCCCCTTGTCTGTGTGGGTTTACTCCGGGTGCTCCGGTTTTCTCCCACAGTCCAAAAACATGCACATGCGAGGTAAACTGGAGATAGAAAGTTGTCTTTGTGAAAACACTATCGGCCGCCTCATGTGTTTATGCTCTAGGCAGGATCTTATTTGGAGGTTGAGCATCTACAGAGAAACCTTCTCTAAAGTCAATAATTTAATTTTCATTGGAAATCAAGGGTGTGCTTGAATGTGAATGTGAGTGATTGTTCAAGTGTGTAGTGCTGTAAGTTTTTCCACTCAAATATTGATCCATCAACTGTTTTCCCTGATTCTACAGGGCTTAAATAGATAAATAAATTAAAAAGGTGGGAAAAAGATAAAAAGGAATAATGTAAATATAATTGATTACTTCACACATGTTTCAGATTTGTAAGAATTGTAAGATGACTGTCGCAAAACACCTCACACTCGAGTCAACTGCATGATAATTTGTTTGTGTTTGCAAAAACGTGCCGATCAGAATGAGCGTTTGTTCAGGCTTCACCCTAAATAACACTTACAGACCTGAAAAAATATACAAAGCACTGCCTTGTTCCCATCAGCCTGATTCAAGCTGACAAGCTATCGCAAATGTACTGAAAGTATGTGAAATTTTATAGCCCTTACTTCCCTTTCTTAAACAACGGCAGTAATTACTCGTCAACAAAGGAATTGAATGTAAATACGTTCATGGCAAATTAAGTCCAAACAAGAAAGGAACTTGAAATAAGTTCAACAACCTAATCTCTTATGCCTAGTTCACACTGCATGGCTTTAGCCCCGATTTTGACTTCATATGATGGCTCGGAAGCAACTCAACATTGTGTGAACTTGATGTTTTATAGTGTGTGAAAGCTATTTTAAAAAAATCTAATGAAACCATCAAATCTATTCAAATACTCCAATACTGTAACCACACAGCTCACACAAAGAAAAGACTTGTAACGAGTTGCTTATCATCAGTAAAAAGACAAATTTGATACTTCAACACACCATACAAGTTGGGATGGATAGAATAGAGTAATTATAAGGGAATTATATACAGTATTCAAGTTACATTCATCTCAATAACTTACAAATTTCTCATTCCTCAATACACAGGTGAATTATCAGCTAATTTGCAGGTACTGGTTCAGTTCAGTTCATTGTCTTCGACCACTTATCCTCATTAGGGTCGGGTAAGGGTACTGGAGCCTATCGGAGCTCTTTAATGTGCAAGGCACACAGTAACACCCTGGATGGGTGGCCAGTCCATCACAGGTACCTAGAGGACAATTCAGTGTCTCCAGTAAACCTGGTGGCATGTCTCTCTGCACAGAAAGGACCTAGATCGCCCCATCCAGGACCTTCTCACTGTGAAGTGACAGTGCTACCCACTAAGCCACCGTGCTGCCCTGGGTACTGGTTTATTTGCAACATATATTATCATTAACTGAGCCAGGACTGGAATATTTGGGCTGTCAACTCAAAGGTTAAGAGTTTGAATCCCAGCTCTGCAAAGCAGCTAGTGTTGGGCCTTTAGCAAGGTGCTTAACCCTTTCTGCTCCGATATGCAAGGAAAGATTCGTATTGTACTGTATTGTATTGTACTGTAATATAATAAAGGTGTTATGTTCTATTCTATTAAATATTAAAATGTAGTTCAAATAATACATGACCTTAACCCAGGTTAAGACTTCAGTGGGCAGTAATTTCTTTACAATTTTTTTGTTCTATGTTTGCCTCAAATGTAAAAGTATCTTTGTTCCTGATGATTTACACAAGTGTTCTCCTTTCAGCTCTCTTAACTTACCTGCTCTGTTAAAGTTTTAATATTCATTTTTCTCCTCTTGGGTTGTAAAGCAGCTGATGTAGGGGAAAAATCTTGCACCTCATTTTCCGTGCTTTGTTGGTGGAGCCATCATATATCAGTAATAAATGCTGTTCAGGTTTTTCTAGTTCAGGAGGAGGAGTGATGAAGGACCGGTGGTAAGTGGAAGCAGAAGGGCAGCCGGGCCGAGGACGAACAGCTGAGGGAAACGGAGAAGGAAATAGAGCACTGAGGGTCATTACGGCGAATGAAAGCATATCCATGTTCTCAAAAAGTTTTTAGGTTTTTGATCACATTGAGGTAACATACCTGAAATAGAATGGCAAAGTCTTTTTTTGCATATACAAATACAGTACAATGAAACTATTGTTGTTGTTTTGCATATCCTAGCTTGTTTGGAAGCTGGGGTCAGAGATCATCATCTAGTCCATGATGGTAGCCCAAAGCTCCAACCACTAGGTTACATCTGTTTTCTTAGGCATAAGTAATATGTATATTCAATAAAGTAAAATCACACATTATGAAATCAAAAGCATTACACTATTTGAAATAATACTTCTTATAAGGATTAGTAAGAGTAAGTATGACTTTCATAAGAAGGACTTTCCTAATATCTGATAAGTTCTTATTTTGTGATAATACAACCAATTTAATCAGACAAATATTCCACCAGTATGTTAATATTTTAGTTCAGTCTTTCAATAACTGGGACGATGAATCTCTACTTTGGAGTTTCATCTGCTGCACTAAATAATCCCATATTTTTTTATGCAGTCAAGGTGTAGTGATACTGATGGCCTGTCAAAGAGGTCCAGTGCTCCATTTTACCTGTTAAAGCCGTCACATACAGATTTATACATCTTTTGGACACCGTAGGGTTGTCATCCTAAAATGTGTGGAAAACCCTAATGTGTTGTTCTGCTTGCATATGAAGCTCTGACGTTTCAAAAATCAACATGGGGTAAACCATTTGATTCAAGATTAAATTTTATTATTGCGTGCATAGAAAAAAACAGCAGTTACAATGATCAATCAAATTTTGACTTTTGAGTGTCACTTATGAGTGTGTGAATAAACTTATGCAATGCATTTTTGTGCATGTAGCAGCTGTTATTGTTAAGCGTTTATTGTTGTCATAAAATAGCATTTTGATTACATTTTCCATAAGGATGTCAGTGAAATGGTCTGTTACAACTTATAAAACCCTATTATAGTCTTTCCATTTCCACTACTAATCCAGAGTTTATTAAAATTATTAGGTTTCTTATGGTTTGTGTTAACTGCACATATAAACCCTGGAAGTTGATATATTTGGGCCATGGAACTGGTATCATTTTGTTTTAAAATTTAGGTAATCTAAATGGCTAATGGCACCATGTGAATAAACATATACTGTACTTCCACATGTACCGCCTTAATACATATCATGACTGGTAAAAAGAAAAATACTCTGGCAATACACTTTTCAGTCCCATAACAGATTTGACATGGTTGGATTTCTAGGACTGTCCAGGTACACCAAAGTAACCAAATGCTGCCACTTCAAGGGTAACCCCTTGACATTTCCTTTGACCAGACACTGACCTTTGACTTTCTGACTAATAAAAATCTATAAATATCTTCAATAGATGCCCTGGTTTCTTTTCAACTTACATTTGCTGCTGAGAAAGCATGTTGAGGATTTATCCTTCACCCTGCACCAGTGTTAAACACATTCTGCTGAGATTGGTGCAATGACACAGTGTCTCTTGTCAGCAATATGAACATTTACTGGAAATGCATGGCAACTTTCCCTCCGCTGGCAGCCTGCGTGTATTGCCCCCTGAGCCTGGCCAAGCAGGGATGCCTAACATAATGCTGCACATTTTCCACTACTGACTTCCTAATCGCAGTCAGTAGGAAATCCAGTCATGGACGAGCTTTGGGTGGCAACACAGGAAATAAAGTAGTGGGTCACATGGAGATTTGTATATGCATTATGTATCAAAACAATTTTTTAGTCCCAAGATCTTTTAGTCCAAGATGTGTTTGTTTTCACTCTTTAGGTCCATGTCTTAATTCTAAGTTTCACTTTTTGAATGGAATTACTAAAAGAAATAAACTTTTTCATGATATTCTAATTGTATGACCAGCATCTGTGTAATGCAAATGTATGCTTTTTTCTGCTCAGAATGCTATACCAATGAAGGTGACTATAAGAAAAGTGATGTTTTTTAACTTCATAATAAATGATAGATAATATTGTGTGGGCATATACAGTATATTGAAGCTATATACTTAGTTGTGTTCTACTTGTTACCAAAAAGGTTCAAATAAGGTGAACTTATTGGAAAAAAGATAGCTGTGGAAGGCAAAAGGGGCAGTTAAACCCTCAGCACCACATCATTGTGATGTATGGTAATGAGAGGCAGCTGAGCTGATCATGTGCCCAAGTCTTAAGATGTTCTTTACTGATTTTGTTAGACAGAAATAAGCATAGTCTCATACACTGCTTATTTATATACAGCACAATGGCTCGTTTGTGAGGACTGGTTAAGCGATTTTGTACAATTTTGATGCCAATATTTATATGTAGCAGATAAGTGACAGGCAAATGGTGGAGCAGCAGCAGGGAGCAATGTTGATACTGATGTCTGAAAAATTCCACAGCACAGATGAGTTCCTTCTCAGTGGGGTTTCCCCTGGAGGACTCCAAACTCAGCAAACAGACTACTTTAGTTCCCTTGTGATGTATTTTCACCATGCTCAATAACAAATACCAGGTTTTGTCCTCCAGACATGCCAACATCAGTAAGCTGAAGCAGGAGAGCTGTAAAAGTTCCTTATTACCATATTTTTGTAAGATTTTATTAGGGAAATAATAGTAACACAAACATTTCATATTTATTTTAAAGGGATAAAAATTCATTTTGATTTTTGCTGAGGCAGAACCGGGAGGAGAACACGGTCCCTTCGACAAAAAGCCATGTGGACTTTAGAAGACATTCATGGTACAAAATTATGAAATTGGAAGATTTCTCATACCATGGTTTCAAAAATGTCCCTAAATCGGGTCTTTCAACATGACAATGACCCAAAACATATTGGTTACAGACAAGTCGGGGTGGGTCAGGGTGCTTTCTGTGCGGAGTTTGTTCCCCCTGTGTAAGTGTGGGTTGACGCTGTGGTTTCCTTCCACAGTCCAAAAACATGAAAGTAAGATTAATTGCAGATACAAAATTGTCCATTACTGTGTTCTATATAAACTTGTATAAACTGTTATTCCAATAAAACAAATCTGAAACACAATTTTTGAGGCAAAACCCCAAAATGCAGAAGAACTGTGTAATGTGTCATCATCCTGGACTGGAATACCTGGTAACAGGTGCCAGAAGTTGGTCGATTAATTGCAGCAGAGATCTCAGAAATATTAGTTCAGTAATCGGTGGTTTCTCACTGCGGGCACTGCTATTTTATTTATTTACTTATTTATTTTCTGATCAGCCTAATGTTCCCTTTTCTTAACTTTCTGTGACGAATTAACACAGACTGGTTAAATGTTGTTTTGATTTACAAATTAAAGTGAAGTTATTCTAATGATTTAGAATTTAAAGTTTAGTTATTATAATGATTTTGCACTTTACACTTTGGTTACATTCATGACAGGGAATGGTGGTTATATTTAGTCATGGACAATTCAGTCTCCAATTTACCTCATTGCCATGTTTTTGGACTGAGAGGAAACCCATGCAGGCACAGGGAGCATGTAGGGAACATACAAACTTCACACAGAAAGAACTTGGACTTCCCCACATGCAGCTTGAACCCAGGACCTATGTATTTGTTCAATTTAACAACAGATTGTATTCATTTTATTGTATTATTTTATAAATATTGCACTTCAAGACTAATAATTCATGTCGACAAGCCTGAAGCTACCAGGCGGCAACAATTTTTCACTGTGTGGAGCAAATCAAAACTAAGACGAACCAACATAAACACACACAGATAAAAATGTCTTAACTGTGAAGGTCCATGTGTAAAGCAGTCTGCGGTCTCTGATGTCTACATCCACGAGCGTCTGAGCATATCCACCACCTTTAATGTTCTAAAACAAGACAAACAAAAGTCAGTAACATCAGAAAACCTCTTCTGCCATTAAACATGGCCGTGCCTCATTAGTAAGAGCTGGAATCTGGATCCACCGAAGACCTCGAAGCTGAAAGCACACGTGTGTGAAACACCATTCAGAGAACAGCCAAAAGAGACAGAAAGCAGAAAAGCAAACATCTGTCCTTGTCAAAAACACCCACCGAGTCAGACTTTGTGTCATAGCTGATAGCTTTACGCATCTCATTACACAAGTTATCATATCATAACAGTGAATCATGGAAAGACGAGACTTGGTGCCAAAAAATAAACAGAGACCACAGATCCCTGGGGGCTGTGCTGTATATACTTATTGACCTCTGTCTGCTGTAAGTGTGTCTGCTATGGAACAACCACACATAGAGCCCTTTATTAGGAATCTTCCACAAATATCTAGCCATTATTTTAAGCTACATTAAGATAAGTTCATGGGTATACAATTACTAGCCCTTCATTTTTTGTACATTGGTACTGTGAGCACTGTTGCCTCATAGAAAGAAGGTACTGGGTTTTATTCTCAGTGGTCCAGGTCCTTTCTGTGTTTGCATATTCTCTCAGTATTTCTTCCCACAATTTGAGAACTGTTAAAACTTGTGTAACCAGTAATAAGGTGTAGATATGTTTTATATGTCTATTTTTCTGCTGTTAAGATGTTGATTTT
Source organism: Microcambeva bendego (assembly GCA_034509265.1). NCBI lineage: Eukaryota > Metazoa > Chordata > Actinopteri > Siluriformes > Trichomycteridae > Microcambeva > Microcambeva bendego. The sequence goes on from JAYDZG010000011.1 coordinate 17,478,838, forward strand.
GATTTGATTACTTACTGTCATTCACCACTTTACCTTGGTTATACTTCATCTTCAAGGGGGAATCCAATGCAAAAACAACAAGATGCATAACATAAATCATGGGATCACACTCAGTAAGCTCATCTGTAAGTCATTTTAAGTAGCCAGTTAACCTAAAAGCATTTTTGGAGTTTAAAATCAGTGTCTTTTGAATAATAACTTGGTAAATTTTTGCCTTATCATAATGCATAAATATTAATCCATTTACTTGTAAACCAATAAAGCTGTAATTTATTTGTTCTACTGCTGTATTGCTAATGCTGAATGACACACTAAAGAACCTGCCAGTGGGACTGAAAATCGTGCACTTCTGTAGTGTTACCGGATAACGCTATTCATTCTGACATCCTGCATAAATTTATTCTGTTATTAATATGTATGAAAACTCAGTACTTGACATGAGAACCTTCACAGTCCCTCACAGGAAATGAATTTCCATGTTAGCAATGCTTAAAATAAATGCATACATCACCCCGCAGTAGGATATAGACATAAAAAGTGCAATCAACAGTGGCACGGTAAAAAGTTTCTGGGCCTCTCTGCTGACAGCGCTAACTTTTAATGAGCCTAACTTTCACAGCGTCAGCGTACCGGGTGCTAGTTTAGTCTCCAGTGTGCGCTGCCTAGATCCATTCAACACAGGTCTGGTTAATGTACAGCTGCTGTTAATATATGGGTAGCAGAATGGGAATCTTTCCTAATATCCTCCACCCAAAGCAGGCTGTCCTGTCCAGAAACAGAAAATACTGAGAGAAATACTAAGTAAACATGCTTTTTGAATGATTCTGAGTGAAGGAGCTGAATTTATTTCTTGTTAATATGTCTTACGTTCCTTTCTTTCCAGTCCCAGATCATAACTGCTGTCCTGGCTGGAACAATATCCACATTATTCATACTTTTGGCCACAGAAAATCCGGGCTGAGGACATGAATAAAGGTGAAAGGTAAAAGACTTTCAACTCTTTGGTCATATGTTTGCCTCCAGTAAGAAAGCTCAATGGGTTTGATTCAAATGGAACACTTAAGATTCTGTGACGAGGGCTTTAAGCAGCACGGCTGATACTTCATTGCACTAATGAGTCTACATTCACTCTGCAATTATCCTGTTTGGGTTTCTAATGGCTACACGCGAACCTTAGCCATTCTGTTCAGTCTAAACCAGGGCTGGGTATTCAGTCATTGTATTTCTGGTGAAATGAATGCAAATGTGTCCCTCCTGGGAAATTTAGCAACAGTTTGAGTGAACCATTGATACTTGAAACCAAATTAAAACTGATTATGTTGCAAATAAAAGAGAGATCGTGATGACTGATGGCTAAACAATGCTATACATTTGCATGGATGTAGAGTAAATCTTTAAAAACTAACACACCCACTAAAAACCTATAACGTTCTTGGTAAATAATCCACTTTATTTCTTTATTAGTGAACTAATGAAAAAAGTTCATTAGTGAAAAAAAACAATCCAAGTAAACAAAGTATTAAAAGCTATAATATTTTTAATAAAATCCAAGTGTCTTATTTTCTTTTGGCAGCTCCAGTTAGGGATTGCCACTGTGGATAGTGACCGTGAGCCCTTACTTACACAACCCTCCCTATTTATTCAAGCTTGGGACCAGGACTACAATGCACTGGTTCATGCATCCTAGTGGCTAGGTTTCTACAGGACAATGCAGTGAGGAGAACATACAAACTCCACTCCGAAAGTACTCCAACTGGCCACTTGCCACCCACTGAGCAACTGTGCTGCCCAGAGTGAACAAAGTATTTAAGAATTTTTAAGAATATTTGAGAATAAAGGGCCTTGCTCAAAGGCCCAACAGTGGCTTAAATGAGTGACATTTTGATTACTGTTGAAGGAACAGTAGTAGTCATGGTTTCAAAATAAGCTGTCTAAGAAGCTCTGGTGTCCACATACTTGTGGCCATGTGGTGCACTGAAAAAAGTATTATTTATAGACTATAATTAAATAAGCTGGCACTGAGTAAACAGTACTCACTTCCAATTGCTGCTAAGAAACTTCACTTACTAAATTAAGGTACTATTTGGAAGATTTTCTTCCAACCAGTTTTAACACTCACCAGATTTCCAGAGAAAATGAAACACATTTTCATCGTCAACTTAATTACAAAAAATTACTCAACCCATTTACAATCCGTGAGGCATAAACTGGCTGATTATAAGAGAAGGATCAGGTACAGATCTGTATTAAAGATGAGACGGCTTGAAAGGAAGAGGTCATACACAAGGCAGTTATTTCTTTCTCAATGTTATCTAATTTAAGACTCTGGTCACTGACCTTAGAAAGCAAAAGGGCAAAGCACATTCTCTATTACATCAAAGGGGATGCTGGGAAAAGGGTCAGTCGCTTTAAATTCCTGGACGTCACCGTCAGTGATTACCTAGCGTGGTAAAAGCACAATTCTACTGCATTGCAGGAAGGCTACCAGGGCTTTTCTGTCCCCAAGGAACAAAATAGAAAATGTAAACTTTCACCAGTTTGGGCAAGAGTTATGTTGCAATATTACAAGATGCGTGGCATCAACAGACACATAATTGCCAAAAGTATATTGACATCTGACCATAAGCTTGTTGAAAGTTGTTGACTGCGCTACATCCGAGTAAAAACAACAAAACTCTTAAATAGCTTTTACCTGGATGCAGTCAGACTGCTGATCTGTCCCATTCACCATATACTGACTGTGGACCCTATATAAACAGTAATTATACCATTTCTTTCTTTTGTGAACCATTTCTCTCTCCACTCGTCACTTTAAATATTTAGTGCTGCTACTTTTTTGCTGCTACATTTTTTTGGAATCATGCACCTTAATCCAACATGTCCTTTGTGCAGTACTTGTACTATAAATATTTAAATATTTTGATCGTAGTTTATTCTATTTCAGGCCTCAGTGTATTGTATTTTATACTATTTATTTTATTTGTACTTTATTATGTGACACAAACTGAGACATGAGTAACTGCATTTCATTCTATCATGAACATGGTTGAATGACAATAAATATTAGTCTGAGTCTATTCATAACATATTGGCATCAATATGATTTACCCCCCCCCCACACACACACACCTTTACAGCTATAATATCCACTACACCTCTACACCTCAGAGGGTTTTCTCTAAATTTTGTGTCTTTGTGTCTAGTCAAAGGAGCTTTTGTGAGGTTAAACAATTATGTTGGCTTGAAGACCTGACAAAAACTCTGATCCAAATAATGAAGACAAAATACCACCCCAGAAATATCACTAATATCAAAAACAAAAAAGTAATTGATTCAAGTATCAATTATTTAATTTATTCAATTAATTTATTTTTCTCCAGGTGCTCCAGTTTCCTCCAACGTTCCAAAGAGATGCAGTCAGGTTAATTGTCAATGTCTTGACATGAATGTGTGTTAGTGAGTTGTATTGTATTGGTGAGCTGTCTGAAACGTTTTCTCCCCTCCACCCAGTTAATTTGACCCAGTACATCTATGACTGGAGTAAAATAGTGTTAAAACAAAATGAATTAATTAATGAACTCACTGTCAGGTTTACAAGACCAGTTTGATATGTTGTATGCTTGATGTCATGAGATACAAAATAGAACCCCATAAATTTTGTCTAATATTTAAAAATAAAATATGACTGAAGTCCTTAATTAAAGTTTTAATTAATGTTTTCATCTATTTGCAGTAACTTCAACAATGTTGCTTAAAACTCCACACAACACAAAATAACCAAAGGTTGGATCAAACCAGCAGACATGATGTTATAAGACAATACTGCTTCACCTACCCAACAAAAAGTACCTCAATGTTCTTAAATATGTATTGTATACAAAAGGTGAAGCTTATATTGTATTAATGGTTTAAAAGGTAATGGCAATAACTCGTCATTTACAATTAGACATGAGATAATTTCTTTAATTTGTCCTTTAAGGTTCTAAATGAGTTATATTTCTTAGCTCCAGACCAGGCAATCATTTTTCAATCATAAATTTAGTTTGCTAGTGACTGTCCTAGCGTTAGGTGTTTTTGGCTTACTAGAGGAAACCATTGCTGTTGTAGTCCATACACATCAGGGTTTGACATGCTGTTTGAATGTTTCATATAAGTATCTTGGCATGGATGCAAGATTAAAAAGATTCTGTGAAACTAAATAAGATAAAAGTTCTTACTAACAACAAATACATGGGTTGTACGATACTGGTTATCTTAACTGGATTAAACCATGTTTGAAGTACATAAATTACTCACAATCTGTCAGAATTAAATATTTTTACTATCACGTACAAATGTAATGATACACTCTACCCACAATGCAATGCAATGGGTTCACTGTACAATGTATATGTTTATATAACATCATGAAATTGAAGACAAATGACTTTTTTTAAATTATTTATCTTAAAATAACATCCTGAATTGGTGATGCTCTTTTAATTATGTAAATGGTGAATGCCCTTTTATTTAAGTATGCAAAACAATTTTGAAGTATAAATTGAAACATATGTTTAAATTGAACATCGTCTTCATTACTTTAGTTTAGTGGGTAACACAGTCATATCACAGCAAGAAGGTCCTGAGTTTGATTCCCAAGAGGGGATCTCCATGTCTGAGTGGGTTTCCTCCAGGAGCTCAGGTTTCTTCCCACAGTCCCAAGACATGCAAGTGAGGTGAACCGCCAAAACAAAATTGTCCATCACTGTGTTTGATAAAACCTTGTGAACAGATGAAGCTTGTGTAACGAGTAACTACCCTGTATGTCATTAATGTAACAAAGAGGGAAACCCAGCGCTTCCTGTGCCCTGACAAAAATACCTTTTAATAATGCAAAAAATGCTCTTTACATGGTGAGAAAAAAACACATAAACTTTTATCTGGGCAATAATAAATAATCTGTCAATTAAACTATTTCAATGAAATTGACATTTTGATTAATTACTTTCCCTTGCATTCAGTGGTGGCTAAAAGTATTGTGATTACTGTTGCTAGTTATTTATGGCATAACTGATACTGTAAATAATGTTTACTAATCATATCTATTTAAATCTATTTTTACTGGCTGTTCAGTGCAGCATGATTGAGCCCCAGAGTTCATTATTGAGAGCTCTTTAAATATGCTAATATACATTTTATTCTGAACACTTGCTTGAACAGATGGTTAAGGGACGTACCCCATGATCACTTTTAAGATGGTCTTGACACAAATGGCAAATATAAAAATCCACCGTCAAGCTAAATTTACAGTGATTGCCCACCAAATGACGACTGCTGGGAGGAGTACAGGAAACAGGTGAGTAACAGGTAGAGGAAATTTGAAGTGTATTGGTGGTTTTGAAAAAAACAAAACGTATTGTATGTATAACATTGCACTGCTCCACAGTGACACATCCAGTAGGGCCCCTCCCCACAGGCCCCTAATGTAGAGACATGTCTGCACCAACGGTATTAAATTCTCTGTCATAACCATTATTACTGTTGTATTTTTTATGATCAGTCCGTGGGAAACAAACATGCAAGAATGAATTTCCTTCTAAGCTTTACACATGACAATAAAATCTTTGGCTTGTTCTGACATGTGCTGTCTGTATGATATCTTGGGAGTTGTATTTCACCCTCGTGGACTCGTCCTGCTGTTTCTCCATTTACGTTCTTTGATTTGCTTTTCAGTGAGGATGTGCTGAGGAGTGGCCTTGTTGTCAGGATCGGGTTTTCTAAGGACTCATTGTACGAGGTGTGTACTCACAGCCAGATGGATTCTCTCGGCACTCATTCGGTTATTCCAGATGCTACGCATTGTGTAAAACTGGACCAGATTACAGCCACCCCGCGATAACTCCAGGGAGAAATTTCTCTCCCAGAAAGCTGTTGGTAGACAAAAGAACAGACATCCCTTAGCTCGACCAAATAACTGGGTTAACGACAGACAATAATAAACCTCTCAACTGAAATTAATGGTGCGACTGAGAATATATTTAGCAATTTAGCTAAGCTGCCATCAACAACTGATCTGTTTTCTCGGCACTTGGCAGTGTGTTATGGTACGTCTAATTAGCCATTACATTTAAAGTCATGAGACAGTTGTATTAAGCCTTGTTTAACTGTATTTCCCATGATCAGTGGATGCAGGTCGTGTCCCATGAGTGATATAGCAAACGTTAGAAATATTCGGGATCTGTAAATATCTGGAAGCCAAAAAAGTATCCTTAATTTTGTCCATTTTAGATTTGCTTTTTATATTTATTTACTGCTGTTTTACCACAACTTTGTTTCAATGTTTACTATCCATCCATCCATCCATCCATTCATCTATCTGTCCATCCATCTATCCATCCATATATCCATCTATCTATCCATCTATCTGTCCATCCTATTCAGTGTCACAGTGGGTCATGTTCACTTAGCAATTGCACATCAGCTCTATCACAGGACACACATAGATGCACAAACAAACTTCTTCCTGGACACTCTTCCAGTTATCCTGACATCATTTGTTTCATATAATTAAATCAGTGAGCAGCGCAACGGCTGGGTGGGTAGCACCGTCATTCCATAGCAAGAAGTTCCTGGGTTCAAGTCCCATATGAAGCAGTCTTGATCCTTACTGTTATTTGCATGTTCAACTCGTGTCTATGTTGTTTTTTTTCGGGAGCTCCACTTTCCTGCCACAACCCAAAGACTGTGTGTGTAAGCCTTGCGATGAACTTGTAATCAGTAAAGCAGTGGTAAAACCACCAAACAATTAAATAAGACACTTTGGAATGTTTTCCTGCTGAAACATGCAAATTTGGTGCTC
>JAYDZG010000011.1:17537268-17547491 GCA_034509265.1 Microcambeva bendego
ACACACACACACACACACACACACTAAAGTAACCTCAACTGACAGAAACAATCCTGACAAAAGGTGCTTATTTCCTATTATTATTGCCTGTTTAGGTATTATTAACGAATCCAATTTGAATTGGATTTCTTTTTTATGTATTAGTTTTTTGCCATTTATAAATGCTCTCTTTAAACCGTGCTATATGTAAGGCATAAAAAATCTTATTTTATTATTTGATCTCATCTGTATTTATTTTTGCTCTTCATTTAAGCAAAAGTATTTTATCCAATTACTCAAATCGCTGGAATACTGTATACGTAGTATATAGTGTAGGTGCTAGTCTAGCTTGTCTGTAGTCCAGATCTGTCTTTCTATAAGGAAGAAGTGAGGCCTGGTGCAAAAGTAAATGAAGTATTATCATTTTACTCAAGGGAGTTTCTAGAACATGTTGTTAAATAGATGTGTGAGGCGTTTAATTTATTTCCATATCCATAAAAAATTGACACATTGTACCTTAAAGGAATATTGGCTATGCTTCCCAAACTTAAGTGGTTGGATTAACTACAATGTTATTGTAAGAAACATGAAAGAATCACTTAGCAGCTGTTTATCTAAATAATGTGTTCTGTTTATACTGGAATACACTAGCAACCCATTATTATCACATATTTCTAAGTTGACAGTAATTACAACTTCAGATACAAATCAAAGAAAATGATGGAAGCACAGATTTATTGTTTTGTTATGACAGCACAGTAAAACCATTAACCCCCTGCCGACAGTTAAATAATAAGTCATCGTGCAGTTCTCCAAAGCCGCACTGGACGACCAGTAGTTCATGAGATTCTGAACAAGTTTTACAAAGCGAAGTAAACATATGATGCTGGGATTTGCCATATTGGAAGATTATGTAACTTATCCCTTGCATAAAAAAGTCCAGTGCTCATAATTTATTTTTCTTGTTAGTCATTAGGCTCCACTAAAAATGAAGAAGGAATTTTCATCACTCTGAGGAATAAACTAATGTGGTGCTATTGCTGGTCAGAATTATTTATTTGCAGTTTTTAATAAAATACCTCCAAGCTGTTATAAGTTTTTATAAGTTTTTTTTAATCTTTTATCCAGTAATGCTTCTTTAATGAGAGTTTTATATTTATATGAGCAAGAAGGTCCACCACACAGCAAGAAGGTTTTTGGTTCGATCCCTGAGGCCTGAGTCCTTTCTGTGTTTGCATGGTCTTCCAGTGTCTGTGTGGGTTTCCTCCGGGAGCTCTGATTTCCTCCCGCAGTCCAAAAACATATATACACTGAATTTCCCTATAGGTGAATGGGTGTGTGCATCTGTGCCTGACCCTGATTAGATAAGCTGTTAAAATAGCTCTGATGTTAAATTGTCCCAGTACAGTCTGATAAATGCCAAAAAGGTAAATTAGATTAAACTGAAACACCAACTCTGCACAAGTGCCAGACCTCAGAAATGTTTTTAGCTAATTGGATCTCAACAGTCTTGTTTTTACCCTTGATTTTACAAAGGGTGCTTGAAAAGGAGTGAAGAATTATATAAATAATCAAAAAGATAATCAAATCCACAAACTCTGAGTATTTAATGTACAGCTCTTTGGCCTAATTAAAGAAAATTTAGTTTGAGAGGAATGTTGCAGGATAAAGATTAAATAATGTTACTTATCATAAAAATTAGGATAAGTTAGGATAAAATGATGATATCAAAACTGCAAATTCAGTATTGATACTGATATTAATTCAATACAGTCACTTACTTTTCATTTAATATGTTCAGATTGTAATTATACAGTTTACTCTTGTAGCACGTAAATTCTAGATACATGTTCTGTCTATGTGCTAGTCCATAATTGTAAATTCAGTATAAATCTCAATATACATAACTACTGTTTCTTTAAGAGTGGCTATTTTCTGGGAGCAGTGTTGCCAGCTTGGCCGTTTTTTGCTGGAAATTGGTGTGGAAGTACACGCTTTGGCTGGTGGACAAAAGGATTAATATCTGGCAATCCTGTCTGGAAGTGGGTGGATAGGAGGGGTCTGGTAAATAAGAAAAAAAAGATGTAGAAGCACAAGGATGGTTTTCCTAGCATGTACAGCATATGTTTGAGAATTATAACTGAATAAATGTAGAAATAAAGTTTGCTTTTTCTTTTTAAACTCACAAGTGTGTTGTGGCATTTGGGCCAATATCAGCAGATACTGACACTATTGAGTAGTATTGAGTAGAAATAGATAAATAGATCACTTTATTAATCCCAGCGAGAAAGTCATAATCGCAGTTCTCAAATTAGAAATCCTCTTTGTCTAAGATACTAGTCATATTTCTTTCATCAACAGAAATAAAAAACAGGGGTTATAGCCAAATATTTAAGTGCTGAGGCTAGACGAACACATGCAGAGGAATGCCTCCAAGAGGATTAAATTTAAGTCTTTTCTACATTTGCACTTTTCTACAGTTTTTACCTCGAGCCTTAAGGTCAGTCTGCTGTAAACTTCAGACACTATACCTGAACATTCAAACAAGTTTAACAGCTTTTTTCTGTAAAACGTGTGACCTTATGGGCAAAGATCAGGAATGATGTGCCGTGTTGTGTTCTGTTTGCCTGAAGGTGTGAGGTATGTCTGTTATCCCATGTCTGACCAGCAAGCAACACCTCTTTACTGCAGACCATGTGCTTCTAAATTGCCCTGCTGTGCATGTGCATGTAGAGAAGCTTGTGCTTGTGCTGGTTTGGGTCCCAGGAGGTGTCTTGGCTAAGGGTCATTGGAGGCTGACATAGCGAAGGGCTTAAGCGATTGTCTGGCCGAGATGTGTCTGGCTTTCCAGGTCCAGATGCCAGTTCCACTCTGCTTTTGCCAGTTGGCCTCTCAGTGAAATGAAATCACCATTTGTGGACTGTCAGCAGGGCAGCTTAAGGTGAAAGTGGCTCTGTGTTTTTAAGGAAGCTGTTTGTCAGCGGTGAAAACTAGTTCGCCTTAATTATATGACTGCAAAAAGCTACAAGCTTTCTCCAGATGGCAGTACACTGTTGATTATCTCATGAAAGTCATTTCTGGGGCCACATTTACTGCCATGACTGTACTTTCTCTTGATTTTTATACATTGGGCATCCATGACTCCCCCACCATTCATTGTTTCTTTTCACCACTTGTTTCTGAGTGCCATGATGGATGCTTGCTAAACTCTTCTGATTGGTTGGTCAGACAAGTGACCATATGCCTAACAAAATTACTTATCAAAGTATTTTATGTTAATTTTTATTACCTTATAACCTCACAGATTTGCTGTTGAAATTTGAATGTCAAGCGATTACACACAACTGTAGATACCACGAATCTTGGCCAGCATTATACTCTAACATTGGAATTATGACTGTGCTATATGTACAATTGCATTCGGCAATTATAATTGTACACTTACCTTCAATATTTTAAGTCTCTTTGCAACCATTTAGGCATTATACACACAAATAATGGAATAAAATCTGCTTTCTGCTATGCTTTTTCTCATTTCAACATTGTTCCAGTAGTCAGGAACAGCTGCTGAGGTGATAAGTTGTGGCTTGCAGGCTGAGCATTCAACCCTTTTTGGCCTCTATTCTAATCCAGTTGTCAATGACATCAGGTCTACACAAAAAACAGATAAGGAAAAGTGATCTGGAATAGTGTGTGCAGCACCCTCTTCTAGTGCTGAAGTGCAACAGTGGCCAACTCTTACATAAGACTTGGTGGCGAGTAGTTGCTGACTTTGGGGCTTTTAAAAGGAAGCACTGATGCTCTGTTGTGAGCTGAGCCAGCTCTGGGAAGGGTTTCTAATTTCTAGTAAAAGTAACATGCAGTATTTTTGAGACTTCCTTCCCTCATTCTTTAAATGGTTTGGGGGTTGCAAAATATTTTAAGTAGCACATCAGAAAAAGGGTAATTACCTCGGTAATGCAGCCTTTAGTTAGCAACATGGCTAATACTTGCAAGAAGAAAACATACATCTGCCAAACAGTTACTTTACAAGCCAATAAACTCAAACTGCTTACTAAGTATATTCTTTTATGAAACTGCTACATTCCAAAAAAACTTGTTTATTTAATTCTATGTTTATCTTTTTTATATATTTTTTTTTTATTCGGGTAGGTTCAAGACACGCTTAAATAAAACTGCTGGGGATTTGAACCCTGGATTTTAGCAGTGGGATAGTTTGCTACTACACCACCAGTATTGTTGTTATTTTTTGAATACTTCTTATTATAAATATTTAGTATGTACTTTAAATTGTTAGATTCAGGGTGGCCACAGCAAGATGGTCCTGGGTTTGATCCACAAATGGGTCCGCTTACTTTCTGTGTCCTTGCATGTTTTTATAAAGCTGCATGAGGTGGCAATTTGGCAAAATTTGTGCAATGGAATTCTTACATTCCCTTGAATTAAAGTCAGACATTTAGTAAAAAATAATGGAACCAGGTTTGCTATTGAATATTTATCCTAACTACCTATGAGCACACCAAAATACTTACTGTTGCAGAAATGTATTGGAATGCTTTATCAAAGATATTTTTAGAATGTCAAGTGGATTCCTCAAGCATGTTACAGGCCTGCTTTATTGCTGCTTTATTGCTGCAAATATTGTTATTTTCTTCTATTCCAGATGTTTTCACATAATTTATAAATAGCAAAAAAACTGTAGCTCCTAATAAAACAGTTTCATTGTTGGTTTTTATGGTGGCACAGTGGATCAGTGTGTAATACTATTATTGCTAATACAACAGGAAGGTTCTTAATTAGATTCCAAATCTGGATTAGTTAGATTCCTGTCTGGGTCCTTTTATATTTTGAAAATCTATGTTTTCTCATTGTCTGTGGCGGGTTTCTTATGGTTGTTTACTATGTGATGGCTTGACGACCTGTTTGGAATTATTTCCTGCTCTTCAGGCCATCTAGAGAATTGTATAGGACGAAGAGGTGGTAAAACAGACAACGAATAAGTGAATGTTTGCATTTACTGTTTATTATTATGCTGTTATCTGGTTCAAATTGACGAGGTGTAATTTGTTCAGTAAGAACCATATGCAAATAAAATTATCATTCAAAAATAAGGGCCCATATTTATGCAAAATTCTTAGAAATTGTCTATTATAAATATATTGACGTATATGTTTGGCCCATATACATTTCTATGCTGATGTATGTTTGTTATGTTAATAAGTGTAAAAATGTATATGGATACAACATGTATATATATGTAGATGTAAGTTCATAAGATAGAACATACTATATATATATATACATATATACAGTCTATATAGAGGATACATGTATGTTATTGTAATATATCACCTTAAAAGTAAAATATTTGGAAAATCCGTTAGGGGCAGATATGTCATAAATAATATTTCTTTATGGATGGGGACCACACAATGGGTGTCTCTTCAATTTAGGTCCTTCAGACTTTTACTTTTACTCTTGAGGATTATTAGAACCCTCCTAAGCAACAAAGTGATGAATTCATATCTTGCTTATTTATTGTTGTTTGAGTTAAAGCAGTAGTTATTAAATGAAGATTTACTCACTTACCAGAAGTGTTCCTCAGAGGAAATTTGAGGTTTCTGTGGGATTTTTAAAAGCCCTAAACTTAGAGCAATCATCCTTTTTACTGGAACCTCAGCTCTAAATATAGCTCTACAAAACAGCTGCAGGTAAAGACCCTGGCTAGTTGGTGATTTGAAAACAAGCACTGTTGAACTTTTCTCTTATGAATATTGCTAAGCACAAAAACAAAACAAAATGCCTGCAGATTCTTTCCTCTATTTTTTTTACGTTTCCCCACAAACTGAAAGAAATAAGAAGCATGTAATGAATGCAGTTGAAAAATTTACAAATTCACTGCTCACAAAAATGCTTAACCCGTTTCACATGCTCTTCTCTTTTGAAAGACAACATGCTCTCATAGCTGTGATCTAAACACTGCGACATCTTGTGTACAGTTGCACTGTCTGCCAAAGCTATTACACTTCATCAGCTGGCAGTCTGCTTTTTTAGATGAACTAAAATTAATGACCAAGATGAATAAATGAAAATTCACACACCTCATGCATTTTTATCCAAAGGGACACACACCAGTGCTCCTCGGTGAGACTCTGAGATTTATGACCAACATTGAACTCTATGTAAACAATGTGTTTGCTTGCACAGTTTGAACAGATAATCTAATCTTTAAAAATCTACTCACGAAAGAACTTTTGTGTTGTCAGTGTTTTATTGATTGTAATGATACAAAGATTTTATTTAATTTGGGACCTCATGGTTAAATGTGCTTAATTTAAAGAGCCACATTCTATTTTATTCATGCAGTTATTTTTTTGTTGCTGGGGAGCCCTTATTGAGTTCACATAAGTCATGTGTTTAACTGCTTCAGAATTTGACATATTGGACTTCGATTCAAATCCATTGCTAACTGAATTGCCACAGGTTTGCATGAACTGCCTCATAGTGCAACTCAACCAGCATACATTTACATTTTTTACTTTTTAACATTTAACAGACGCTTTCATCCAAAGTAACTTACAGTTACAACTGAACATTTTGTGCAATTGAGGGTTAAGGGCCTTGCTCAGGGGTCCAACAGTGTTAACTTGGCGATAGTGAGGTTTGAACCGGTGATTTTACATCACACTCTATACAAGGCACGATTCACTTGAAGGCTTCGTAAATTAAAATGCATATTTTGTGGACTGTGGATTTGACCACAGCACACATTTCCACCACATTTCAGTCTAAGAAAGGTTTGGGCTGAGCTCTTATTCACAGCATAACTGGGATCCTTTTTTTCTTTCTTTTTTTTGGCCATTTTAGATGTCACCATAGTTTCTGTCCACATTTCTCAGTTGGCCCAGTTTTATCCTGGCTGTCCATGCTTACACAGTCCTTGCTTAATTGATGTGGGCCTGGGACTGACATTCTGGGTCCCAAGACTAAGTCCATCGTTCCCTGTCCTCGTTCCCTTCCATCATCTTCTCCACCACACATACACCACCACTACTCCCTGATCAGACATAACCAATAATGTTTGTGCAGATGGCCAATGGCACCATTTTAAATTTGGAGTCTGGAACTTGGCAGTAGTAAGCTAGTCATAATAAACGTTGCCACCCACCTGCCCCTAACTGGAATTAATCAGATAAAAAACCCTGATTTTCAGCTAGATTGCAATTCATTACAATGAGGGTTGAACTTATTTCAGCACATCTGGAAGCAATTTCCCCTCAGATTTGAATTTCAGGCGTAGATAATTGCCTGCAAGCCGTGAACCATGTCGTGTCAAAATGTTTAATACTTTTTTTTATCAGAACTAATTAGTGATCTGTGTTTAAGGATTATAGGATTATTAGATATTATCTGGAAGTCTGGATTTTCTTTATGTTATCACGATGTCCTTGAGCTACGTTGTCTTGTTCACCTGTTTGGCTTTAACACTGAACCCCAGAGCTTTGCCAGCCCTAAACTGTCCTGTGTTCTGGATTTGGAGTCTAAAATCAATTTTTTCAGTGCAATGTCTGTGTCTTGGCTCATTAATTATGTGTAGTGAGTTGGGCACACGCTTTGTACAACCTGTGAGGTTCAAGCTTTACTCTTTCCAGGCTGTTAAGTCAGTTCCTTTAACCACTAAAACCACCGACTTATTCACACTTTCATTCTGTTTTCCTTCAAAAGCCACTGCTTTCTGGATGTCCTTTCTGTTCTCCATGCTCCCTTTAGTGCTAAGAAGAAACCTAATGACCCGAAGCAGAGTTTCTAAGTTTTCATTGGCTTTTTTGTTTTTGCAGTTTTGAGCAGGTTTAAATATAATATCATTGATTTTGAATTTAGACATTTGTTTTCACTCTGCGTATAAAGTGACTAGGGATCAAATATCAAAATAAGTAAATGGACTAAAGTGAAACATTGTGGCTCTATATTTAGTTCTGTATGTCTGACAGTAATAAGGTACATTAACCAGGTTAGTGAAATGTAATGGTGGTAGGATTGTGGTGTGACAATGGGAGTGGAAGTTTGGATTTTCCTGGTTGGAAAATGGATCGTCTTCCATACACTTAATAACAAACGTTTAAGACTTGTCCAACAGCAAGGATGCATTTGATGTATTTTATTTTAAAAGGTTTATTTATTATTATCTTTTAATCATTTTTAAACACTCATGAACAATTTTGTATCTCTAATTCGCCTTGCTTGCATACCTATGGACTGTGGAAAGAAACCAGAGCTCCTGGTGGAAATCCATACACAGAAAGGACCCGGACCACTCCACCAAACCATGTGTGTGCTCCAGTCCAAAGATGATAAGGGCCATTTAGACTGTTATCAGCAACAGATCAGTAGTAATGCAGAAAGTCACACCAAGATCTTAGAGCAACATATGCTGCCTTCAAGACATCATCTTTTCCAGGGCCGACCATGCCAAACCAGATGCTGCACACATTGCAAATGCATGGCTGTAGAAGAAGAGAGCACAAGGGTACATGTACAGGACTGGCGGTCATGCTCTGTCTCCAAAAAAACGAGAAAAAGTGGTTGTAGAATTTTGAAAGGAAAGATTTGACAATATAATGAGACCAAAATAATGAGACCAAATAAAAGCAGAAACACTAAATTACTTGGTGTTAAAAGGGATGGAAACACAAAATGTTAAATGCTTAACTGCCCAAACTTTGCAGGACTGAAATGCAGGAATGGATGTTTATTAATAAATTAAATGATATTGAGCAGACAAAACATGAAATATCTCAAGTTTGTGTTGTCTGCAATCAAATAAAAGTCAAAGTACTAAAAGAATGTATGTAAAGAAGTGTTATTATTATTTGCCTTAAAAATAAAAAATACCTCAAGCATCTGTATATTTCACCTGTTCATTATAATGCTAAAATGAAAGTGCGCTACATGTTCATATTGCTGCAGCAATTATCACATTTCAAAAACAATTTGCATGAGTACAAGCAGAAATTGTGTCACTTTCCAACCATCCATCAGCCTGCACTATTGGCCCACAAAACGGTTGAACAGTGTTTCACTTGACACCACAAACTAACAGCCTCACCAAATCCTGCACATAAGGGTCACCGCTAGTGGTTAACCATTTTCCAAAAGCTTGCAATTTATCCTCATGCTTTGAAGTGACAGAAACCTCTGGGTTATTTTAGTTTTATTTTTCTGAGGACTAACATTACTCCGACTCGCTTTGTGTTGTCAAGAGTGATGTGCCACAACAGCTTTTATAGCTCTTTCGCTGACATGCAGTACAGGGTGGGAAATATTGCATTTCATTTATTTGGAATGGAAAAATGTTAGGCACCCATTGACGGGAACAAGACATTCCTGGGAAAGCAGATTTAAGTCCTGCGGTTGGTTGACCGAAATGAGGAAACTGGGAATTATTTTGTGAGTAATAGTGGATCGTAATGTGAACGCAGCATGGCTACCGCACCCCTACTGCCACCCTAATCACATCCCATTTACAGTTTCCCATAGGGACTTCCAAAAAAGAAACCGCATTAGCTAATCTTGTATTCTAACGCATGACTTGATGTTTTTGTCCGCAGTTCTTTTTTACAGTGGTTACAATTTACAGCTATGAGAAAAAGAAATACATTATAAAAATAACTACACTGTTTTCTTTTAGGATGGGAATTTAGGTCATGTATCTAGTTTTATAAGAACATTTCAGAAAGTCAGCTTATTTTTATTGTCACAGTGGGTCAAAAGGTTGGGGAAATCCTGTACAGATCGTGAGGTAAGCTGGTTTCATGTCTTTGGACTGTGGCAGGAAACTTGGGCACTTGGTAGAAATCCACACAGATGTGTGGGGAACTTCCAAAGTCCATACAGAATGAGTCCAGACTGCTCCACCTGCTGTTGCCAAGTGGTTTGGGACAGGGCTAGTAATCAGTCTGTTGAGCCCTTGAGCAAATCCTTTAACCCTTAATTGCTCAAACAAATAATGTCACATCACTGTAAGTGACTTTGGTTAAAAGCTTCATTTGCTGAATGTCAATGGGAATTGAACCCAAGACCTTCCAGCTGTGAGGTGACAGTACGACATACTGAGCCACCAAGCCTCCCAGGCAACATATTAAGAGTAGAAAAATGGGAAAGCATATTGTTCTGATCCCTTTAACATGGGCCTCTCTAACAGTCTTATACTTACCAAGGTGCTGTTAGTCCAAATTAGTTTGATG
>JAYDZG010000011.1:17572402-17584480 GCA_034509265.1 Microcambeva bendego
TATAATCTACAAGCCCTATTTAGCAAAACCTGTTTCATTGCAGACAGGATGAACCTGAGATATTTCATGTTTCGTTTGCTCAGCTGCTTTTTATTTATTAATTAACATCCATCCCTGCACTTCAGGCCTGAAACACATTCCAAAAAGTTTGGACAGTTCCTTTAGTGATTTAATGTTTCAGCTTTTATTTTGTCTCATTGTTCCTGCAAACATGTATTAAGAATCGCAACAGTATCGGGTCACCATCACTTTTAGTGTTTCAAAATTCTCCACACATTGTCAGGACTGCAGGCAGATCGGTCCAGTACTCATGTTCTTCCACAGCCACGCCTTTGGGGAGTGTGACGCATGTGGTTTTTAATCGTCTTGTTGAAAATGCATGGATGTCCCTGAAAAATGCAGCTTATGTTGTTCTAAGATCTCAATTTACATTTTGGCACTAATGCTGTTTTCACAGAAGTGTAAATGACCTTTACCAAGGGCACTGACAAAGTTTCATATCATGATGACAGATTTCTTGAAGTTTTTGATAAACTGGAGATCATCTGGTCTTTACTCTTCAAACACTCCTTTCCTTGGATGCTGCTTTTGTACCAAACAAATGGTTACACCTGTTGTCATTACCTGAAAGGAATTACATGATCACATCATTATTATTATTTTTTTTTTTACCTCAGTCAACTTTTGGGAATTTGTTGCAGTACTGAAATGCAGAAATGGATATTTATTAATAAATAAAACTAAACTTGATCAGGCAAAATTGAAATATCATAGATTCAGTCTGCAATAAAATAAGTCAAGGTAAATGTAAGCAACCCAGCATTTACATACTGTAATCAGCAGTCACATATTTTCTGTACCAGAAGAAATGCGTAATGGGATTTTCAGATGCTAACGTGAACAAGAAATTAGAGTGCAAATGCTGAACCCCTTTTCCTAATCAGTAAGTCAAAGTTTAAAAAAATATCCATAACTTCCGGGCTTCCATCTTCCTCCTGATTATTGTTACAGAAACGGTGCTCGTTTGATGTCTGTCGTAGTGCCTCTGGGCCTGCTTCTCTGTGAACACTTCACACGTTGACCAAACTAAAACAAGCTTTAAACCAGAACTATATACTTCAAAGCCTCCTTTTTCCGCCCTCATCTAAATTAGAGGTGGAGATGACATGTGACACCATGGTAATCAAACAGAAAGAAAAGAGAAACAAATAAAGCCATGTGCATATGGACAGCATCTGACAACACCTCCGATTCGTACAGCGATGTAATGTTTCACCGGTTGGATCCTCGCGAACATTCCGGAAGAGCTCTGTTCTCAGAGGTCTGTTTTTCTATCATTTACAAGGCAACGGGACTTGAACTGGTTCCCACCATTACACAAGACTTCCCTCTCATTTACAAACACATACACAATCACACACATGCACACACCGCCTTATCCTCGTGATGGACTCTCTCCCTGCTGTTCTGGAGAGCTTTCCTAGTGACACATCCTCCCAGCTATCTAGTGTACACACAAACACACTCACACTCACACACACACACACACACACACAGTCACACACACTTCCACTGTTATAAACCTCCTGTTCTAGCCGTGTCCAGACTGGCAGTACGAGACCGGTTAAGATGCAGCGCAACTTTTATTTCTCTGTTTTGTGCATTTGGCTCTTCTGTCATTGCCATGCTAATCCGTTGGCATTTTTAGGGGCGAACCTGACGGCTAACGTGGACCGGATCAAGATCATCTTTACACCCATGGTGTGTAAGAGGATCTGCCATGGAGGGCAATGCTACAACAGCTGTGAGCGTGGCGATAAGACCACAGTGTACACCGAGAGCCAGGGACCACCTATCAAGAGCCAGGGCTTCAGACTCTGTAAGTTTATTGTCTTTTGTGCTCATTGTCTGTCTAATCTTGCCTGAGATTTTTTTTTGTGTGTCTATCTGTTTGTCTATCTGTCCATACATCCATCCATCCACCCACCCATCCATCCATGTATCTAAGATTTGACTTGATCAGAATATAATTTTTCCAGTGGATATAATCATAGCCTACATTAAAAAAATCTACATTTCTTAAAGGTCTTGGCAGTTTTGCCAAACTCAATTAATTAAACAAACACACCCATCTGTTAACCATAAATTAAACACAGTTGCAACAACTTTATCTTCTAATAAGTTTGAGTTTCTGCAGCTTTTTAACAGCCTGCAATATGCTCCTCCAGAAAGCTCTGTGTAACTCTGTGTCAAACAAGAGGACAGGTCTTTAAATGCATAAGTGTTGGGTGAAAGTGCACCATTTATGAAGCAAACTAATCATAAATATAAATAACTGGTAGAACTGAGGTGACCAGGTGGCACAGCGAGATAATACCGCTATCATACCAGCTATGGGATTCTGAACTCTGAATTCAAATCTGAGTTCAAATCACTGGTAGGCAGTGTGCACAATCTGCAGACGGCAAAATGAGTCAATAAGTCTGCCAATGGAAAATAACTGGACTGAAAATTGGGTGGGGTCTTTGATTCTGTGCAAGGACCCTGGTTAACTGCCCAAGGCACTTTTAAAGAAAGTAAAAAGCACAGGGATCAGTGCATAGGTCTAATCAAATGTTACGCATTTATACCTGGAGGCAACCTTTTTAAGCATCCATGGGACTTTGTATGGACCTAAGCCGTTTATTTGGCTGTCTTGTTTGTTTTTTTGTTTTCTGCTAACCTAACCATTCTTAAGTAATATTGCATATTCATGCATATTCATAGTTTTTGCCAGTCATGTTTTTTCCTTATCATTGTTCTGTGCAATATCAAAATGATAGAAAAATAAATGTGGTGTTGTGAGTTATATAAGATGGATTGTTTGTTTGTTATCCAGGTGTTAATAATGTTCAGTTCAGCTCATTGTCTTTAATCCCTTAGGTGTTAATGTATTTACTTGTTTTTTTATTCATTTGGGTGTCATTGGTTTTTTTTTTTTGTTGTTGTTTTGGTGCTCCCTTGATTAACCCTCATCTTAATCTAATTTAAGATCAAGCAAAAGTAACCACTTCTTCATGAGAGTCTTTAAGTATAAAGTAATTCAAAGCTTTCTTGACTGTGGGTGAAGATGCATCTTCTTCTGCTATAGTACATCTTTTTTTTTTCTAACATGAAATACACTGATTCTTTCTATGCCCACTCACCTTGCACACTGACACAATCTCATACCATGACAGACCCCAGCTTTGGACTTGCGATGGTCCATGCCGGATACCTCTGAGCCCAGAGAATTCGACGTTGTTTCTTTTCACGGTGACCATGACGTTTATTTTTTGCACACTTAAGATTTAAGTGGCATTCGTGCATGTACCTCTTCATTGTAGTGCTTGACAAAGTAGTCTCTTGCTCATGTGACAATATCAGCCATTGATGAGGGGTTCTTGGTGCAGTGCCATCTGGGGGATTTGAGACCATAGCTCAGATTAAGCTTATGATCTTGCTCTTCATGACATTCCTATAGATTCATTGAATCATTGAATGATATGCACTAAAGAGGAAAAAAAATCATTGTTTTTAAACATTTTAATTATGTTCTCATACATTTGTTGACAATCTGGAGATCCTCTGCCTGTCTTTGCTTCTAAAAGATTGTTATTGCTTCATACCAACTGTTTTGGAATGTTACAGGCCTGAAATTGGAATGTTTATTGGAATGTATATATTTATTTATGGGATGATATATTCCATAAATGGGAGGAAACTGACCAGACAAAACATGCAATATCCTGGATTTAGACAGGATTTCCATACTGCACCAATATATTTATTTTTTTGCTGGGGGGTTGTAATAACAGCATTCCCTTTCAGAAATGTATACAGTGTGAAGGATTGAAATGAAGACAGCTCTGTGATTTTGTATACTAAGCACTCTGAAAGGTTCAGAAATAAGAAAACCCACACATGTGGATCCGGTTGTCCCACGCTCCCTTTTGCAAGACCCCCTGCTCCTATGTGGTTTACACCTCACTTTGAACCTTACTATTAACCATTCCAGTCCACTCCCTAGGGGAGAGAAAAAGGAGACCAAGCGCAAGCTTTAACTAGGATTACATTAAAGCCACTATTATCCACCTGCCTGAGCTCGAACCCAGCTGGGAGAGCCTGATGAGAGGAAGAATGCTGATCTTTTGGAGCTGCACTACCTCTTCTATCAGAACAGTATATTTTATAGAGTGAATAGAGAAATCAAACACTCTTCACTGGATCTGCTTGTGTTTAATGAAGCATATTTTATACACCACAGCTCAGTTAACACGAGTGGAACTTTTAATACAGAGCCAAGTCTCTCTACTGGGACATGTAGCTGTCCCCTCTTTGTTTCCTTTTATAGTACAACACAGTCCCTAGGATAGATTGGCATCCTGTCCTGGGCTGTGTTACAGCATTTGTGAACAGTAATTCCAGGAATGAGTGATGTGGCTGTGACCCTGACCAGGCTAAAATGGTAGTAAATCATGCATTTAGTTCATCAAATAAAAAGTATAATTTTTTCTTTTTGTCAGTCAGTTTACACTTGTCATAGTTCCGGTTGGTCTGCTTTTACTGGGATACAGTGCACTGAGAGGAATACACTGACCGGGCGCCATTCTATCCTATGGCTTTATCCATTAAATGCTTTATAGTGGTCAAGGTTGCAAATCCATTGCAGGGCATTATACACACATTTACCCAATTAATCATGCCTTGTGGGAAATGAAAGGAGCCAGTTGACCTTCTGCATGTTTTTGGGAGGTCAATGGTAATTAAAGTACACAGAGGAAAGCTACACTGCAAGATCCAATACGAGTCAGTGGAAGTTTATTATTAGAACTATGACTGGATTGTTTCTAAATGAATTTGATTTGTTTGGTAGCTTTATTACTAATGTTGACTTGTGTATCACAACATGTATTTCATGGTCCCAGTGGGTGCTGCACACAACTCCAGCTACCAGACAAGCTGTGATAAGTGGGAAAAAGTGGGAATTTTATTGTTATTTATGTGTGAATATGTATACATGATGAATAGCCTTTATTTTCCTATTAATTTAAATACACTTGAAATGAATTTGTTAATGTTAGCTACATTCACCTCCCCTGGCAAGAGTGAAGTGCTTTGTGAAAAAAAACTGACATTAACCAGGTCTGTTATTCATGATGTGTACCGTATTTGCTTGAGTTACTTGCACATAAACAAGTTTTAGTTTTGTTTTCAGTGTTATAGCTGAATGGAACTCACATGTGTGCTTGTAACACTTCAGTGATCTGGCAGCCTTGTATCTGTAAAATGCATTCTGGCACTTGCCAATGAATGCAAGATAAACCAAATTACAGTTTTAATTATTTCCTCACTGAAGCAGTGTATTCCTTAAACCCCTGGAACAGAGGAAATGATTCACTGTGAAGGATTGTTTGATGCCCCTGGTGTAGGACATGTTTCATTAGGAATTTATTATGACATTAGGGTTTTCATTGAAGTCATAGAATGAAAATCCCCATAACATATGCAATCATGCAAAAAGATGTTTGAGAAGGTCTTGAAATGCCCTTGTTTGCTGTCATTACTCATAAAACTTTATTCTGTACTTTCATTTCATTTGTACATTCTGCTTGAACATAAACCTAAGCACTTGGTTTCTGTGTTAAACAATTAATAATCAAAGACATTTCAGATTTTGGAATTGGCATCTGTTTCACATTTTGCTTTTTCTTGCACCTTTGCCCTATATGCACCAAATTTCCTCAAGGGTTCTTGAATCATTTAATGATATTATGCATTGTAGAAGGTAAAAATGGAAATTCATTCATTTTACAAGCTTTTTTTACACACCAATTATTTCCCTCACAGATGTGTTGATGTACTGGAGATCATCTGCCCTATCTGCTGATGTGGCAGTTGGGTTAAGATTCTGGACTAGTAAGCACATGTTCCATTAGGACTTTATTAGGACATTACGTTTGTAATTGAAGTCATAGAATTAAACTCTCACAAATATGCACACATGCAAAAAGATGTTCGTGAAGGTTTCGGAATGACCTCTTGTTTGCTGTAATTACTCAGATTGACAGTTCGAATCGTTGCTGTGCTACCTGCCGTCATTGTGGGCCTCTGTTAACAATGATTGGTTCATTTGCAGCTGGTTGATGGTGCCGGCACAGATACGGGGCTTAGGGTGTGACTCTCCATGCACAAAACTGCACTCTCCTTGTGCAGGTGGAAAGAGGCAATTGGCAACTGCACACATGTCAGAGAAGGCTGTGTGTCAGTCACAGCTTTATTAAGTCAGGTTGGAGTTCAACATCAGTAGAGTGGAATGGTGGAACGGGGGTGGTTTCTTGTATTATTGTAGGTCTGTGTCTTTATTGTACTGTATTTTATTTAGTCTATTGTGTTTATTTGCACTTGTGTGCTGCACCCTAGTTCTGGGGAAACATTGTTTTAATATGTACTTTAAACATGTACTTTCAATATCCCAATAAAAACACGTTTGGGATATTGTGGACCAATGATTGTTGGCCAGGTCCTCAAGTCAGACATTCCTGGCCCCTTCCTTTTCTACAACACAGTTTTCTCCAAAGTTATGTTCAGCTTGTGCGGCTTAAATGAGGACACCATATGCCTTCAGGAGGTCAGTGCAGAAGTATTTTCACTGTTTTGCAACTACAAAAGTGCTCCCTTTTATGACTCAAACTGTGGAGGCATTTTTCATTGTAGCTCTTTGAAGTCTGGCTACAAATAGGATCAGTTTGCGGGGCTCAGTTATAGAGAACGCAATCAATCCTACCCATAACTGAGAAATAAAGACTTTTGTTGAATCTGTCCGTTGTTTCATTTTACGGCTACAAAGGACAGGGCATGCTTGACATCCTGTTCAAGGCTTGATGGGCATTTTGTTTCAGACTTAAAGATTTGCCTTATAAAATAGATTCCTACTCAGCTGATAGCCTTGATGGTTGAGCTTGTTAACATATTGTATTAAATGTATTGAGTATCAGTTCTGCCAGCCGGCTGAACCTTGGCTGGCTAATTGATGGTGTCTGCACATAGGCAGCGAAGGATCACATTCATCAGGGTGTGTCTCTCTGTACACAGAGCAGTTGTATACTTACCTTGTGTTGGTGACAAAATGCATATGGCTGCTGGCCACGTGTTGGAGGGCAGGTATGATATGATTTTACTTCATTAGCAATGTACTTGGGATCACTATCATGCTGGGAAATTGAACCTTTTACAATCAGGCACTTCTCAGACAGAATAGTATGATGGCCGGTTTATGCCTTTTAGCATTGTGGTCCCATCAGTTCAGACAATTTTGGCAACACCGCTAGAAGAATTGCAGCCCTAAACTAGGACAGTCCCTCCACCATATTTTACAGAACTCTTCTTCTGACATATTGTCCACAAATGTACCCTAAAATTGATCCGCCAATCCATACCATTAATCTTTATTCCAATTTTTGTGAACATTATCATATATTAACCCTCTCACCTTGTTCCCCTTCCATAAAGTTGTTTCCTTGGTACTCTTCCAAAAAGACCAATCCTTCTTTTGGCAGACATGCCGTCGTTGCATTTTAGGCCCACAAAGGTCCGGACAGACTTGACTTTGATAGTGTTCAAGACTTGATGGGCATTTTGTTGCAGACTTTAAGATGTTTGGCTCATAAAATAAAACTTCCCGATGTTCCTTCTCAGTTGTTAGACATTATGAAGGCTGGGCTTTGTTTACATATTGTATTCATTTTCTCTTATTGTCTGTTTTTTACTCAAAGCTATGTAAATTAAACCAGTTTAGACTTTGAATTGAATTTTGTCCAGTATGTCGACAGTGCCAGGTGTCCAATGCATGCCAAAAGTGCCATTTATTGTTTTTGCCTTTGCTAGGTTTTGTTTGTCCACTCTTTTTAGTTTTCTGTGTTTATTGTTTTCACCTGTTCCTTATTCCCCTGTCAGCATTTTGCATATTTAAACAATTGGCTTTTACCATGACTATCCTAGGGAATTGACTTGTATTTATATTTAAAAATGTATTTTAAAAACATGGGACACTTTTGGCTGTCCTGTTTTCCATGATAAATGATGACAATGATAAATGACTCTATGGTATTACCGAACCTTCTTTGTTTTGACACTTATTGGATTGCTATGATTTTTTGCATTTCTCCAATTTACTCATTTCCAATTTTAAGGCATTGAAAAATCCATAACTTCCTCCTTCTTGGCTATCCTGCCAGTTTTCTCTCATAACCATGTCTTTTGCTTTATAGTGACACATGGACAGTAACTAACATTCATTTTTGCACTATAGTAGACATAATTAAAGCAACAGAGGTGCTGCAAATGTTTCAGTGTTTTTATTGTTTCTGTCTCTTGTGCTTTGTGCCCAACCTTCGACTCCCACATCCCAACATTTAACTTGAGGTCCATCTGCTTATGTGGTTTTAGTGGTTTTTCAACTAGATTTGTTTGTACAGGAAGTGATTAGTGGTTTAGGAAAGCATCATTAGCTGAAGGAAGCAGAGGTCAGGCCAGTAACGTCAGCCATGAAATATAAAAACCATCCTAGTGAGGTTTGCCAGAGGCAGATCTAAGACTTGTATTTCTCTTAAATTAGTGTTCCACTCATGAACAAGAAACATTTTCAGTTCAGAAGTTTTACTGCCCAAAAAACCCTCATTATAATACCCCCTGGTTATTTACGTATATTGTGGGTGTACACAAATGTCTATTTGTGGTTAAATGCGCCTTTTTGGATCAGATTTTTAATTTGTTTGAATGGGGATTTATTTATCTCAACATGTCCAGTTGAGTGTATACTGGCCTGTAATGACTTGAATTGTGTTCAGTACAGTCATTTCTCAGGCGGCTTGGTGGCGTAGTGGGTATCACAGTCACCTCACAGCAAAGGGGAGTTTGCATGTTCTCCCCGTGTCTGTCTGGGTTTACTCCTCCCACAGTCGAAAAACATTCAGGTGAGGTGAATCGGAGATAAACAATTGTTTATGAATGTGTTCAATATAATCTGTGTACTGCAACTTGTTTAATGAATAACCATTTACTGTCATGAATGCAACCAAAGTTTAAAACATGACGTTAAAAAAATAATCCCTGAATATTTGTACTGTAGGTAGAAACTGACAGAGTTGCTTATTTGGGGATTTTGTTATCAATAACTAAGAGATTTTTAGAGGGTTTGCATCATGAAAGATAGCACATGTGTGTATGTAAAGAAAACTTATTAATGCATAAAATAAAATAATTAATGCATAAAATATATAACCATGTTTTTCTTTTTGTTTTACATCATATATATATAGTAATTCATTCTAAATACCTACATTTTCTTTAAATTAAATAGCGGGCAAATGCACTTGCTTTGCGGTTATTTTAAAGTTTTATAACAGGGTTTTCCCATTTTTTATGGCAGTACACCCCCAAAATTTTGGATGTGGTAAAATGCCTATAAATGCCTTTTCTTATAGTTTAAACCCCAAATACACTTTAAGTTTATTTCAAACTCAGCTTTATTTATTACGCTTAAAAAGAATGTACAGCAGTGCTAGAATGTAAAATAACAATGTTACCCTTGTATGTACTGTAATGCATGCAATCACATTTTCTTTTGTATGTGTGGTAAATACAGTAATAATTTAATTTAATAAAAGTACAGTAAAATGTACGACTACTCACTGACAGTGAATGATATTAAATGAGGAAGATGATGATGAAGATAGTGACCAGTAAAGTGTAGGCTGTAAATTCTTAGTTTAAGCCTGAATAAAATATATTTATATATTTTTTGTCTTTCTTTTTCTTTTGTCTGCCTCTAGTCTTTTGTCAGATTCCATGTCTGAATGGAGGACGGTGTATTGGACAGAACGAGTGCTGGTGTCCGTCAAACTCTACCGGAAAGTTCTGTCACCTTCCGGCTCCTACCCCCAGCAGACCCGTGTCCAGCCGCGACACCAACAGTGATAGAGAACAGATGGGATCCTCACATTCAGTCTACACCCTGCCTCTGTCCAACCAACAACGTAAGGGCTACACACACACTCACTGTTTCTCTTTTATTCAAATCTGATGATATTTTGAGCTATTAGGTTTGGCTTGTTTAACACATCTGCTGTAGTAAGATGATGAAGGTGTTTCCCACAACCTTGGCCACTACTTATATACTCTCTTACAGAGTACCCATGACTTACGAATGATTGAACATGTACAAGTGTACATTTTGGTTTAGAGACATTTTTAACATAGACAGCATTGCAGGGCAAAGAACGGAGTTAGTAACAATGTTGAATGTAGTACTGCTAACTGTGTTAGCTTAGTAAGTTAGAATGACCTGGGTTTTGAGGCAACATCTTATTTAATGTATAAGTTAGTTTACTTGTTGTTACAGGTTGCTAGTTTTTCGAACATACCCCATTTGTACAGTGAACAGTGTTTTTCTCTTAATATTTTGTAAAATGTCATATCAAAATGCAGAGAAAGTGTTGTGGTAAGAAAATGAAGTAAATGCATGATACAGCACATTTGCTGTACTGAAATGTGATGTGTGTTTATTTCCAGTACATCAATACTGTGTATTTTGTGTTTATTGCTGTAAAAAATAATATTTTTTTTATTAATTGTGGCACAGAATTAAACTATAAGGTAAATACAAAAAATATGTTAGAAAACTATGGGTGTGGGTTAAATCCTTAATACACAATCACAAGAAGTTGACTATGCTCATACTGTACACACTGCATTTCTAAATGAGGATGTTGAATTTTGGGAAAATAATAATTGCATGAATCTAAATGTCTTCTTGGAGTAATTGTAAATTTGCTCAGTTAGTATATTCTTCTTAAAAAGTCTATATAATGTCTTATTTCTGTATAGAAATATAAAAAATATATATATTAGACTGTGGCACACTGCCTCTGGGGTAGCACTGTCACCATCCAGCAAGAAGGTCCTGGGTTTGATTCCCAGGTGGGGGTGCTGGTTTCCCCAGGAGCTCTGATTTTCTCCCACAGTACAAATTCATACATTCAGGTTTACTGGACATCCTAAAGGTGCCCTAGGCATGAGAGAGAGAGAGAGAATGTTAGAAATGTTGCATGCTAACGGTTCTGTCTGGATTGTGTTTTACCCAGAAGAGAAAAGCACATTTTTGAGCACTTCATATTTTCTCAGCAAACCCATTATAAATATAAAAACCAGATCGTCTCTTCAGTTCCAACTATGTACATGTTACCAAAGAACAACTGTCAATTCTAATTCCTTAGTTTTAAATGTTCTCCTGCTGGCCGCTTTGTCTCTTTTTCAGTCTGTCCAGCATTGAATCAAGGCAACACTCTCTTATACTTAAATCTTGACCCTGTGTTTTATTTCTTTGTAGGACTAGATGAGTACTTTGGATCACATCTGGGCTCTGTTACATCACTTAGTAAACATCCCAGTGTTTATCTGGCTAGTGAAACAGAACCACTTAGGTTGCTTTCTTTATTCTGTTCAATGAACTTTTAAAAAACAAGGTTTTCGAAAAAGGTTAAGGTCCGGGCATACATTCCATTATATTCTTGTAGAAAGTCTTTTAGCGAGGGTGAGAGCTTTTCTAGCTAAAAGGGACACTCAATATTACAATTAAGAATTGTTGTTTAGAATTGAATGTCCAAGAAGCTCATGGTCAGATTTTTCTCTCTCCCATAGTCTCCATGCTGCCCTCTCTGGTAAATGTGCATGTCCAGCACCCCCCGGAGGCTCACGTACAGATCCACCAGGTCGCCAGGGTCAAACCTGGTCAAACTGTCGAACCTGGACACTCAGTGCAGCAACGTTCACAACCTGGCAATGGTCACACAGGTCTAAACGGGAATGGAAACGGGAAGAATAATGTGCAATTTGCAGTGCAGAATAATGGGCAGAACAACTACAGGCCACATGACAGGCAAAATGGACTCGTAGGAAGGTGCTTCCAGGAAACAATTGATGGAAAGGTATGTAGACATATCTCTTCAAGTGTTTGTTTTTATTTTTTTAAGTGTGGTTTTATTTGGAAATAATAATCTG
>JAYDZG010000011.1:17672699-17683182 GCA_034509265.1 Microcambeva bendego
GGTTATGGTACAGGTCTAGCCGGTTAAACCTCAACACTGTCAGGTTGTCACTGTTGGGCCCTTGATCAAGTCCCTTAACCCTCTAATGAACGGACTCTATACTGTAACTAATGTAAGTCATTTTACATGAAGGCATCTGCTAGATAATGTAAATGTAAACACATAAGTAGAACACTTCAAAATATCATATTCCTCTTTGTGATTGGAAAGGTCAGGTTTTTGGTACGTGTTGTGTGTACCCATTTCTGCGGGAACATTATGCACCTGACAACCCTATCTGGATAGCTTGATGAAAACCAGCTGTGCTGCAAGATTTGCATGAGCTTACTTCCTGTAGATTCCCTGATAATCACTGTCTGATTATGCGCTGCATCAAGGTGTCACATCATTTTTAGTATTTGGGAGCAGGCCACATGTCTGCTAATGATCATGTTGATTAAACTCATTTTGAAATGTGTAAAAGTGGTACTACATTTTTGTTATTCTAATACTACTGAATAGTTTTAAAGTACTAAACCCAAATAATCCATTTTTTTTACAAATATTATAATACCTGTATTGTTTTGCTTGACATTTGGGAGAGTGTGATAATGTGTACTATGGAAGCACTTCTGTAAGTCACACTGGATAAGAGTGAAAATGTAAATGCATTCCATGTTGCTATAAGGAACCAACTTGCATTTTATTTCTCCCAACCCTCGTCAGTTAATCGTGATGACAGGTTTGTCGTACTACCACAGCGTGGCGAACAAAATGTCCTTAGACGGGGTGGCAGCAGGAACCAACACATCATCTAAAATGAAACATGAATGGTGTTTATAAGGCGAGCGCCACAGCCAGACTCCTATTGTGGAGCTCCTCAAACAATAAAAAATGCCTGCTATACAATTCGACAGAATGTACGGATGTGATGACTAAGCCCACAGAGGATAGCTGAGGATTTTTAGCAGGATACAGCACACAGACAGCAGCACTACCTCTTAAATATGATTTTCAGAAAAACACACCACACCCACACTGAGGTCAGCAAGTTTCTTTTTGTTAGTTTGTTTTTCAGCCATGCCAAATCATTTCACACAATGTTCAGCTTTACAATTACAAATTAATCTCGTGTTATTTTAGCCCTCTGTTCTGTACTATTGTTGGCTATTGTTTTGTGTGCTAATATTGTATTAGCCTATAACATACACATTGCTTGACTGTACATTTGACTGTAAGGAGTGGAGACTCAACATTAGTAAATATTACTCAGGAACAATGCTGCATTGTAATTATATTTGATGATTTTATGTAAACCAGTGCTATCTCTATATTTACCAGTTATACATCAATCAAATAACTTTATGCAGAAACTGAAAGCATATGAGAATCTGCCTTTACTTGTGTATCCTACTTGGAGTCTCTGAGACCCCAACAGAAGTGTATAATTAAGGTGCTGTGGCTGAAATAAAATATCAGTATAACTAATGGTTATTAGCAGTTTTCATACAATTAAGAAAATCCTTCTGAATGAGAATACATGATATACGAGT
Source organism: Microcambeva bendego (assembly GCA_034509265.1). Taxonomy (NCBI): domain Eukaryota; kingdom Metazoa; phylum Chordata; class Actinopteri; order Siluriformes; family Trichomycteridae; genus Microcambeva; species Microcambeva bendego. The sequence continues at coordinate 17,674,232 of JAYDZG010000011.1, forward strand.
GCGCAAACCCTTTTATAATATATTGTTTTTAACAAAGGCAATATTTATTTTTAATCCTACTAGTCCTGTTGATTTATGGTGGATGATTGGACCATATTATTGTATGATCAGAGGGATGTAGAATTATGGAAAACAGTGTCTGTCTCCAGCAATTATTCGCTGTAGATTGGGAAGTCAATGCTATCACCAACAAAATCACAATAAGAAGTGTTTAGCTATAAGATTTTATCAGTTTTATTTGCTTTTGGATTTACTACATAATTTGGATTTTTTTATGCAATGTCAGGTGGAAAATTAAAGAAATGTGGAGAGTTTAAGGGATTAAAGGTATACAAATTTTATACAAAAAAGGTTTTGCAATAGCATTGCTGGCATTATGTTAAATTATGTCATTCTTTCGTAACCACCATATTTTGTAACTAATACAAATATTGAAATGATAAATTATGATCGACATCATACTGGGGTGGAAAATCATTTCCAATATATTTTCTATGACTTACAGTAGTTCAATTTTGACAACCAACAAATAAGCTCATGTGGAAGGGTTTTACACTAGAAGAGATAAGCCAACCGCGCACACACACACACACACACACACACACACACACACACACACGCACACACACACACACACACACACTTTAACATGGTTGGTGGCTCCTGTGTCTGAGACTAGCAGAGCTAATTCTTGAATGACAGATGCAGGTCAATGCAGATGTTGAAGGAATGAGTGACTGGGTAATTTTATTAAAAATAAATCTTATTCCTCCTAACCCTTCCTGTCAATTTGGCTTAAATTAAAATTCTAATCAAGCAGTGTTTACAATCTTGCATGTCTCGGTTGCATAATAATTTTGTGCTATTGCATCACAGCTAGAAGGGCCTGGGTTTGATTCCCCACCTGGGAAGTGAATGTGTGTGTATATGTCTATGTATGTCAACTGTCAATTTGTCTGGGATGTTTCCTGGCTTTTAATCAATAAACTAGACCCATTGCGACCCTCACCAGCATAAAGTGGTGGTGAAACAAACAATAAATGAATGAATTAGCTATTTGTATAACTGATGGGGCAATTACCTTTTTTTAATGTAGAACCAGTGGGGGCTAAATTTTTAGTGAAACAACAAAAGCAAAAAATCCTTTTTCCCAGTCCATTTGAAAGGGTATTAGTTTTTCCACACTATTGTGTATTAAGATACTATGAATCAATAACAGACGGGGCTTGTTGTTTTGGCAGTGAATGACTCTAGATTGCACCCAATACCCAAATCTCAGATTTGTATTCTATACATTACAATTCTTATGCATGCAGATTAGGCTGAACTGGATCAAATTAGATCGAATTGATGAATAACTGATTGTCCTGGCCCCACATTCGAAAGCATTGAGAAAAGAAGCCCACTTTAAGAGGCTCACCCCACGGTTTATAATGAGCTTTTTTGTATTCTCGGGGAGCAGCGGCTGAGACGTGAATGGATCTGAACTGATGGGACAAATTAGCCCTGAACTAGGCCAGGGTTGATGGTGAATGGAGACCAGTGTTGCCAGTTCAGGAGTTTTCCTTCCTAATTGGGCTGCTTCTGTGGCATTGGGTTTATGGGCTGGTTTCAGATTTCTGTGGCTATAACTGTAAATCAGAAATATAAAAAAATATGACCTAATCGATGTCATTGCAACACAGATTTAATATGGTGGCTGTGTTTTAATTTGTTAGATCTTGTTTGTGCAGTTGCAGACCAGCGATTAAGGTACAATCAAAAGGTGGCTGGTTTAAGCCCCACCACTGCCAGGTTACCTCTGTTGGGCCCCTTAGCAAGACCCTCATTTCCCAATTGTTTAGACAAGCTACTGTTACAGTACTGTAAGTCGCTTTGAATAATAGCATCTGCTAAATGTAAATGTTTTATCTGTTATATACTGATACTATTAAGTCACTATGGCTAGGTTGGCACAATACAGAAAAATGTGACAATATTGGGAAAAAGTAGACAAATAAAAGAACTAGATAATCATTTTGCCCAACTTTCTGTTGCTATTGCAAATCTGACAGTCATGTCCATGATACCACTGCCAGATAAGTGAAACAAACTGAAAACATGCATTTATGATGTCGACTCTCATTCAACTAGTTTAGTCATCACGGTCAAGGTAGCTGAACTGAAGTTAGCGGCACATGAGGCCTTTCATTCTAGTATAGCAGATATTAATCACTTGGAAGAATTAATTACAATTTCCAGGCAAAACGTATCACTCAACCAGTAGGGAAGAGCAAATACATTAACTGTTTAGATACTTTTATAGATAAAGGGGGATTTTTGAAAGAGAGATTTCTGGCAACCCTGATGAAGACACTGCTGTGCTTGGGAAGGGTCAACTCTCATTTCAGCCTCCCCGTCTGAATCACAAGTATGTACACATCTTCTGTTCTTTAACTGTCAGGTGGTTTAAAGCTCTCAGTAAGGACCTTTAGAGCTTAAACAGTATGTAAGCGTAATCGACATATCTTGCATATTCCCAAACCTGAAGAGTTTAGCTAGTGGAACCTACGCAATATTGCTCAGCCAGATCAGACCGGTTACACCAAAAACAGCCCATGTTTAACATGCTAGATTGAGGTCTTGTGTATTTTGAATGACAAAATAGCTTCCTCATTGCTTATCCTTTAGGCAGTCCTCACATCAAAACAAAGTGACTCAGCACAGTTGCTTCACAACTTGGTAAATACATCTTGTAGATATTGTAGTTGTGGTGGACATTTCATTTCTTTACTTTTTAGTCTTTACTTTTTATGATGAAATGAAACATTAAAAATGTCGGGTCGCACAATGGGCAACACTGCAATTCCCCAAGCTTGATTCCCCAGTCGAGTAACCAGGGTCCTTTTTTGTGGATTTTAAATGTTCTTCCTTTATCTGTGGTTTTCCTCTGGGTGCTCTGGTTTCCTCCAACTAGTGTGCAGTCTTTTCAGGATATGGACCAGGATAAAGCAGTGGAGGACTATGATTGATTTGATCGATTGATACCAAGTTATAAGTTATTAAACATGTAACGAATCAAATATATATAGTGAGTGTGTGAGTGTGTGAGAGAGACTTTCTTTTTACAAAACTTTTTTAAAAACCAGATTAAATTACAGTGTGGAGAGGAAGATTTGCGTAAACATAAAGACAAATATAAATAGAGAAGTCAGTAACACTAGTTTTAACTAGTTGCTCTGGTGTGAAACAGCTCATCATGTAGAACAGAGCACACTGCTTTAAAAGTCTCTAAATCATTCAAACCTTTCTAAAAAAAAAAAGAAAGTGAGTTTTAAATTGCTGAAGCATTTTTAAATTATATAATTCTATTTAATAATATTTAGTTAATTTCAGATACACCTTCTGGATATTTGTGTACTTTATGTTCGGGGAGAATTCGGAATCATCGTACTGACTGCAGACTTTGTCTCTAGCTGTCACTTTGCTGGAAGAAAGTACAACCTGTACTCTAAACATAGCCTCATCTGTGTTTGTATGAACAGCCAGTGCATGTCTGTCTGACCTGCCCTTTCTCACTGTCACACACTAAAAATATTTACAGTCACAGAGCAGGAACTTTGTGATGCGGTGTGGTAGCTGCACCACTGCCTTACTGCACATCTGTTTAAAAAGATTCATGGGGCAGATTTAAAGGACTGAACATTCTGCTGATCCGCACATGGCAACAATGTAGTGAAGGAATCAAACCAGCTTGCATGAGAACCAGCAGTGATGATTCAAACTTATATAAGCCTGTAATCACATGACTAAACCTTGTGCCACCATCAGCCAAAACCTGCAGAGTGCTTTTTAATAGGGTTCTATTTGAGCGGAGGAGGTTTGTGCTTTATCTAAGCCTTGAGGCTGATGTACTGCCAAAACTGCTGCAGTACTGAAGGAAACGTTCTTGTAACCGATTAAGATAGTGTAGCTGAGAAATGATTGATTATGAGTAGTGGTTATGAGTCTAAAATATTAAAATTTTGATTATTAATGTTTTTTTTAAATTATAAATAAATGTATTGCAATAATGTTCATCCCATGTACTATATCCAAACATGTATCTGGCTTTCTCAATCAGAAACGGCTAAATGTGAGACTAGGCTGGTGGCACTGCTGAGACTTGTGCTAAAACTGGTTATAATCCTTAAACCAATGTATTAATTGTTACCCCAACATAAATGATAAATTTTATTCAACAATAATTATTCTAAACCTTTTCTTTATCACATAATCTGAAGTTCCTTACAATCATAAGTGATACAATGCAAGCCATTGAGGGTCAAGGGTCCTGCTTCAGGGCATTTGTCTCCACCCAGGATTGGTGGGTCCCTGCTGAGTCTGGCTCATATGAAGATTTTACCTGTGTTTTTAGGGAGTCCTTCCTGACAACTGTTTCCCTCTGCTTGCTCAACAGGGGTTTTGGGTCTGGTGGTCCTTAACTATGTAGAGTCGCTTTGGGACAACATCTATTGTAAAAAGGGTCTATCTGTCCCAATCCCAATCTGTAGATGTCGCTGTTGAGGGCAGATCTTTAAGCGTCATGATTCCAGAATTATGGAAAACATTGTTGCAGTCTCTTTGTGGGACTCTCTAGTTGCCTTTATAATGTGTAATAATGCTTGGAACTGTGTTGAACATGCGGCGAAGAAAGATTCTGGTTCTAAATCTGCCTTTTAGTGGATGGCGCCATAAAATCTATTCAAATGTTAAGCAGCTGTTCATTTAAATCTATCTATCTATCTGTCTGTTTGTCTGTCTGTCTGTCTGCTTTTTAAAAGAGTAATATTGGCTCCTTTTGTGTAGTAACTATTCAGTGTGACACACATGTGGTAACAAGCAACCACAAAGCAGGCCATTTTAACAACACTGCAGCTAAGCTAAGTATCTAACCGAAATGTGCTTCTTAAAGGTCTATAAGTTATAAGAGTCACCTGTTTAAGAACAGTTACTAGTATTGTTACATTAATGGGAAACACGCTGGTGCGTTTTACATGTGATTAGCAAAGCAAAAGACGTGCCATGTGTCTCATCAGACTATTCAGACAGGAAAACATTTCCATTATTTGTTCACATGATGGAGAGAATATTATATATCTGACAAATTAGAAAAACCTAAATAAATGAGAAAAGGAAGATAAATGCATCCATCTAGCAAAACAAACTGTATGACAGAAATTATTTCAAATGGCAGGATCTCCAGTCCAGTCACATATATTGTTCAAATGGCTAATGACTTATATATACATTTATTAAGGTTATGTGAATATACATTAACGAACATGGTTCAATATTGTGCTCAGGAGCAAACACTATTAACAGGACACGTACAGCAGTATTTTAGAAGGGCTGTGCATATCCCCCTTACTCAAACAGTAAAGGCTCATTTGTAGGCACATGAACTTATGAACAACCAATATGGCCTTCAGCATAACCCTAACTATGCTGGTCAGTGAATGGGTGGTGGACACCATTGGAACGGCCTGAATGGTTACCCCCTACAGTGAGTGCATTTGGCGGTTCTCGTGCTGTGGAGGGCATCTGTTTCTTTCAGGGAATGGTTAGAAATTTGTTACTGTCCATATAATCAACATAATAAAATAATAGTAGAAGTCATCACATACGTATGACAAGAGAAGGTTTAATGTGTGTATATTACGAATTTCCATTTTAACCTCCACAATATTGCAGCAAATGATTCTTATAATTTATTTTCCATAGATACAGTGTTCTAGATAAAAGTGATACACATTTATTCTCATTCTGCTGAAGTTATACCTATCGTAACGTGTATACAAAGTTATGTCTTTCTTTTATACATATTGACTTGTTGATCTACACCTCAATCAGCCTTCTGCAGTCTCCCAGTCATCCCACTCTCAGTCTGAAATATTTTACATTTTACGAACGTCCCACTTTCCCTCTAAGCGTCATTCATCTATCAAATGTACAAATACAACCATGTACAGAAGTTTTAACAGTTCACAGTGGTGGTTGGTGTTGCTCTGTTCTTTTCTGGATCTAAACAAACAAGCTTGCTTCAGCAGTGAGTGAGTCATTCATGAGGCTGGTGACCTCAGTGCAGGGGTTTGGCTGGGGGAAGTGTTCAGCACAGAGCAGATCAGACCACTGACTTGAACTACCAACCACCAGGGAGGGGATGCTGAGGGTATCAGATCTTCCAGACCTTACTATCTTAATTTCAGTGACTCAAATATCTGTGTCTGGACATGGACGTCTGTCTGGTACTGGTGTGACTAATATACTAGAGATTCCAGACTGAATTAGTCTAGCAAAGTTGGAAGCACAGAATTCCGTTTATTTAATTGATAAGCAATTGTTGTGGCTGGAACATGTAAATAAGAATAGAAGGGGTGCTTTGTTCTTGTGGGGTTTTTTTTTGTCTGATATGCTGTATTTACATAATTTATTTCATTGTTTTTAAGAACACTTTGAACCAGACACCAGTCCATCGTCCCAGATCTTAGGTTTACACCTTAGCCACAAGGTTGTTCATTTTTCAGTTTGTGAGTTTGAATTACTACTATATTTAAAGAATTCTTGATAAATAATGAATTCAACTGATTTTTATTTAGATGATTATTCATAGTTTTTTATTTGATGTGGTTGCATTTGAACTATTTAAGCCATTATTTCAGTTTGACTGGATATGGCCACTCCTTATTATCATGGTTGGTTGTTTAAGCCACACATTTTGCTTTTTAAAATAAATAGAAAATGAATGCTTGTGCACAAATCATTGTTCGTAAAGGTATGCTTTAACAGGTTTAGTGTGAAGAATCTCCAGTGGCCTGCACAGAGCTCTGACCAAAACCCCTTTGAACATTTTCACATCAGTTAAAAATAAAATAAAAGTAAGATCAAGTTTGTTTGTTTTTTTGTTCTTACCTCTAAGTATCTGGTTCTGAAAGCACCACCCCCTGATTATACCAAAATCTCTGAGAAGCCCTATAAGTCACCTGAAAGGAATGCATGCACCACACATCATGTTGTAAACAGAGTCCTTGTATCCACTACAGGCTTTTTAAAAGCTGATACATTAAAACATTGTAGCCTCTTATAAGAAACAGCCAACATTTTGTTGTAACAATATTATTGTGGAATAGGGGAAACACAATATGCACTTGATAGAAAGGCAGACAGGCAGGTTGGTCAGTTTAAAAGCGATAAATAATAACTGTCTAGACAGACAGGTCAACCAGCTAGACGACCAACTGACATACACTGTATTAATCCCAGAGCAATATGTGTTACAGCAGTGTTACAACATATAGCAGCCATGGCCTGGTGGTAAGAGAACTGTGATCCGATGGTTGCCGGTTCGATTCCCAGAGCCGACAGGTCATGACTGAAGTGCTCTTGAGCAAGGCACCTAACCTGTAAATGCTCCCCGGGCATCGTGATTAGGGCTGCCCACAGCTACGGGCACAGGTCTCATTGCCCCCTAGTGTTCACAAGTGTGTATATGGGTGTTTCACTGCAAAACAAGCACTCTCTGAAAGTTAAAAGAGAGAGTGAGAGATGGACACTGAACAAGGTCCTGCATCCTGAAGCTGGGCAGCACCCAGCTTATTCCAAATTAATGTTGGTAATGGACAAATCAAACATGATAATGGGCCGATATGTCCTTTTATTTTAAATCTTCAACTGTGTGAAAGAATATTCCATCCTAATACACAAAGTGGAAAATTAATCATTTAACATAAATGTGTTATGATGTGGAACTTTCTGGTATCACTATTACAGTAGAGACTGAACAATAGTCACTCATCAGAATTATTTTAGGTTCCATTTCTGCGTCCTGCAGATTTCCTGAGCAAAATCAGGCGATAAGTGAAGCCGTCATCTGCTGGTGTACACTGCTGATTTGGAAAGATATTCCCCCATTACACATTTCCTGTCATTGTGCTAACTAGCTATTTCCCCGGCTGGATAGACAGGGCAACCCATGTGATGATCATGTACTGACAGAAATATTGGGACACCCTGTCTATTTTTTTTTTATTCATGTGTTTGGGAAAACTAGGGCCTGTGCTGAAGTTTTGCCACAACGTTGAAAGCATTACATTTGTTTTAATTAGATTTTACAGAAGTTACTAACTATGGTGTCTAAATTCTTTTGGCCAATACTGTTAATTATAGCTACAATGTATTATATATTATGAATTCCACTGCGCTCAAATCTACAACAATCCAGCATAACACCTTCCTAAAATCAATGTTAAATGAACTCATATTTTTGAGTTGTTTCCACTTCTGGTCAAATTCAAGTTCATCCAAGTCTCCAGAACATCAAATCTAGGAGAAGACGGAGCTTGTCTTGCCCTTCATGAGCATTTTCAGCAGTGTTTGAGCTTAATAAACTCCAGTCTTTTAACAGGTAAGATACTGGAATTTTAATCAAACTAATTCTTGTTTAATTTTTTGCTAATGTCAAAAATGTAAAAAAAATGTTTTGCTAATGCCTTTTTTTTTACAAAGGTAATTGTTTCTGCAATTTGTCTTTTTGTTACCAACTCTGCTAACCAAGCATCTATTCAGCTAACTAGCTCGCAAGTTTACATTAACTTTAGCTAAACAGTTAGCTGGTAGGAACATCAGTCAGCTAGCTAATGGTAATTAGTACCATGCTACTGCAGACAGTGTGTGCAGGAGCACACAGAAGAGCACAAGGAGGCTATATGTGACAATATCGTAAAAAAAAATCTACTGTAACCAAGATTTTAGAGCTGATGTCTTTAAAAGAAAGCTTCCAGGTGCCAAATTAATTGGGGACTGTATCATTTCAGTTGTTGGTTCACTGTATGTATTCGTATGTTGTCACTATCTTACTGTGTGAAGTCACATTCTCTCCTCCATGTCTGTGGGTTTTTTGTTTGTGTACTCTGATTTCCTTTCCCCCTCAAAAA
>JAYDZG010000011.1:17700689-17712106 GCA_034509265.1 Microcambeva bendego
TCCTTCTTACATGCTGGGTTGAGGAGTCTGGAGCTGAAGGAACTTGTTAGGGCCCTTAAGGATAGATAACAGCTTTGCAACCGTTCTACTGTCTCCCACCTCCCCTACAGGTTGGAGAGGACAGTTCCAGATAGAGCTCACACTCTTAATTTCCTTGTTTAGTGATTTCTTGTCTCTCTGAGATGGCACCTTCCCAACACACCACTGCACCACTGCAGACGCTACCACAGTGTCATAAAAATCAGTGGTCGTCACACTCCAAAGGACCTCAGTCTCATCAGAAGGTGGAGTCTACTTTGGCTCTTCCAACACAGCACACCAAAGTTGCTAGACCAATCAAGTTTGTTATTGAGGTGAACACAAAGGCACTTGTACTCCTTCATCATCTCAAAGGCAAAATTCTGGAAGCTCACAGGTCTTGTGTGATGGAACCCTTTTCTGAAGTCCTGTTCCATAGACTTTCTGGTGTTAATGTGAAGCACATTGAGCCCCCCAAATTCCATTCTGTGATTTGTTAATCCTCTTGAACCCTTATTTAACTAACAAAATCACATAATGCTCCAACTTATCCAGAAATAGAATAGGAAAAAATTTATAATTAATTAAAAGTGGCTAATCTGTGACCATGAGCCTTCAAACAGACATTTGGAATTGCACATGCAATGTGATTTCTATACTGGCATTTTAAATGTCTGGAATCTTTCAGTTATTACATATGAAGAAATTAAATGAAGACTGAACAAATGTTAATGATGAGTCTTGGATATTTTTAAGAAATGCTGTACTTATGCAGTTTTGTGTGCATGTACACATACCCCCATGTAACAGCAACAGCATTGGATATTATCATCTCTCTTGGAGTCATGACAGCCAGATAACTGACATTAACCAGCAGATAGAGGATCGTTACTGTCGGGATGGCAATCATTATTGCTCTGGGTAGATTTACCTTACGAAAATTGAGAAAACAATGAAACTGTTGTTATCTGACATTAAGAAATCTTAAAAAGAAAACTCACATATTAGAATGTCTACACGTATATAAATAATACATTTTAAATAATGTGGAAAATGAATGCATCTTACCAGTGGATTTTTCACCTCCTCAGTCACAACATTCAAACTGCCCCATCCTGAATAAGACCAGAGACCCTGATATAGAGCCATTCCAATAAAGCTTACCCCCAAATTGGTATCCTTGAAGGCATGATCTGTATCCACAAAGATTTCCATACCGTTTTGGGCAATTTTGATCACTCCAAAAACTATGATCGCCATCAGACTTAATACTTTGGCCACAAGGAAAACCACCTGAATAGCCATGGTGAAACGAACATTCACCATGTTAACTAGAGTCAGCAGCAAAATACAGACTATGGCTATACACTTCACCACCAGCGTTGGTGGTGAACAGCCTTCATAAAAAGGAGCCACAGCGTAAAGTGCTAAACTCAAAGCCTGAGCAGATAAACTTGCTGGTTTCATCACTATTATGTACGTGTATGCTACAAAGAATGCAGGCAAAGGTCCATAAATTCTCAGCAGGTAGATATATTCAGCCCCCGACTCTTTGTAGAGCATTCCGAGCTCTAAAAAACATAACGCAGCCATCATCGCCACCAGTCCACACACAGCCCAGATGATCAGGCTTGCTCCAGGGCTTCCCAAATTACTTATCACATACTGTGGCGACATAAAGATGCCCGAACCTATCATAATACCAGCAATCAGAGATACGGCATTAATCAGCCCTACCTCCCGTTTCAAGTTTAACTTGGATGGCTCTTGGTTCGTCATCGTACAGAAGTGTAGGGCAAAGTAAGCTCAACAGACTGTCCAGCAAAATATAAGAAACAAAGAATAGGTAATATGACACTAAGCGTGAGGTGTTTCTGATTACACATTAACATTTATCACAGCTTAGATTATACAATTCAGAAATCCCAGAGGCATTTCACAATATATATGCAGGAGATGATTTGTTAACCCTTTGGAATAATCTAGGCTTTGATAACATTTTGGGCCATTTTCTTAAAACAATGGCGAGCAACAATTTAGGATTTTTCTATTTCACTTTTACTATGATTGACTGGTGTCTGTGTAGGGTGCTTCTGAGTGCCTTGCTCCAATTGAGAGCTAGGATAGCTTATTTAAAGCTTGAACATTACACAATAAAATGAAGAACCTGCTATGTGACGTTAATTGGCATCGAATACGTAGCTAAACATGCCTCGGTCCCAACTTTGCAGTGTTGCAACAATCAATTTCTAAATGTGTTTATAATTTAATTCAATTGTGTAGTTAAGCATTATTCAAACTAAAATACAGGCAGTCTCTTTTGCTTTCATGAAAATATAAAAATAACTTTTATATGCGCTTTAATTGATGTCAGTTATTGCAAGTTCAGTGTGGAAACATCTAATGGCTTAACTAACACATAACACATTGACAGATGTAAAATTGTAGTTTTGTATAAACTGAATTTCAACCGCTTTCCAAACTAGACTTGTAATGTTCAAACACTTCTGGCAAATGAATGGAACTGAAATGTAGCACACTGCATTATAATGGATTTGTAGTTAACAGAATAAATTACAGTCCAACGTTTTCTTAGGATCTGGCAAAATGTCACCAGTGAAGCTCTAACACATTGAGATGGATGAAAGAAAGCCAAAGGTTCAAAATCCACAGTGCGAAAAAAAGAAAGATTATCCTAAAGTTAATGCATCAAATGTAAGAAAAAATCTTCTGATACTATCCCCTGAGCCACCATGCCACCTCACAGAAAGAAGGTCCTGGGTTCAATTCTCAGGAAGAACAGTCTGGGTTCTTCTGTGTGGAGTTTGCATGTTCTTCCCTGTCCGTGTGGGTATATGTTTTTCTTTTTTTTTAATTTGCAGTTAGACATGAAACCTGTCCAGTATCAGTTAAATTGTCCCCTTTGAAGGAAAATAAGTACAATTTGTGTAATGAGAAAAACAGCATTTTTCTGTCATTATTTTATATCATGGAACATACATCAACAAAAAAATCTTGTTATGATACCACCAGCCTGCTCTTGTTTCTACTTTGGTAAAGCGCATGATGTCCATTGTGTGATTACATGCAAGTCAAGGTCACTGGTTCCACACAGGCAGAATGGTACAGTACCATAATGGTGCTTTTACAGATGTGAAAATTACTCATGGCATTGGCACTAACACATCTATGCAATAATAAATACTGACTTTTGAACTCTATGTTGGTTACAATCCTTTTTCCTCAGAAAGCACAAAGTCCAATTTGCCTAAAACACTAAAGATAAACTTGTTAATGCGGCTTTCTTTATCTCAAATGAGTTAGAGTGCAGAAAGGTTGGCTTTTTTTCTAGATGCGCTTGGCATCTTATTTGATGAATTATTGAATAGCATGAATAGAATTATTGATTCACTGACAAAGGCTTATTGAAGAATTTCCATAGTAGAAGCAGTGCTAATGAATCACATGCTTTCATTTATGGATTTTAAAGATTTTAAAAGATTTCTTTAATAATGTATTGCACTTTGTAGGCGAAATCTTTAATTTCCTTCTAATCATGCTTTTAGAAGCATTGTTTAAATTACAAGGTTGCTGATGTTATTTTACACAAAAGGGTGAACCTCGAGCCAGCCGTGCTTGTAAAGTTACTTCCTGTGTAAATGATTGCATCATCTTTAAAATCTTTAACGTGTTCGGTCTTAAATTGTAACTGCATTTTGACTAAAAAATAAGGGAGCATCTGATACCTCCATACAGTCAAAGGTAATCTCAGAATTAAGTGCGGCATCACTTTTCTAAAAAAATAAATAAAATAATTTAAAGAATAATTTTCAAATGTAAAGTGAGTCAGTTAGTTAGCTAGTGTGTTGTGCCACCTCACTCCATTGGTTTGAATGACATGATCCCAACTGTGAGTCGAATAACCTGACTTATTAGGAGATGTCTGTCTATGTAGACACCATGAGAGAGAATACACTCATAGTGTCCAAGTCCCAATTATTTTGGAATGAGTTGCAAGCGCCGTATTAGGAATGGGTTTTGCCTTTCAGTGGACTGCATTCACCGCAACCCTGAATGGGATGGAGCATGATAACACAGACAATAAAGAAATGAATGATACTAAAATCTCCAATTAATGTTTGTTGTTATATTGAATAGAGTCAAACTCACAGACTCACAATTACACCTGTTATGTATCTCCGATTATCCTGGCTGACTTTGCATAGGGGAAAACGGAGCACTCAGAAAAAACTCACAGACATACGAAGAACATGCCAACTGCACTCAGAAGGGCCAGTGCTACCCACCGAGTACTCAACTGTTTTTAGAAAAACTTTACAGTGTGAATCATGTGCGTCTAGAACATGAGTTAATATGAGATTCTGTATCAGCAATATTCATGTATAATCACCTCAGGGCGCTTGAGCTCTTCAGTCACAGAGTTCAGGTTGTTCCAGCCATCGTAGGACCACAAGCACTGATAAAAAGCCAATCCTATTACACTCATGCTATAATTAGTCCCTTCAAATGCATTTTGAAAGTTGGCAGTGTTTCCTTGAATAAGCATCACTGCACCTCCAATGGAAATAACCACCAGTGCAGTACATTTAGCTGCCAACAGGATTATGTTAACAGTCATTGCAATGCGCACACTCAAGCAGTTTATAACAGCCAAGAGCAAAATACCAACTGCAGCTACACACTTTACCACTATGTCAGGAGGCATGCAGTCCTCGTAGAAGGGTGCAACGGCATTCTGGGCAAAGCTGAGCGCTATTCCGGTCATGCTTGTTGGCCTCACGAACACGACTGAACTAAAGACAAAGAGAAAGGCTATTAGCTTGCCTGAAGTGCGCATTATGTAGATGTACTCCCCTCCAGACTCTTTCATCATTGTGCCCAGCTCGATGTAGCTCAGTGATGCCAACAGTGACAGCAGTCCAGAACAGGCCCAGATCAGGAAGCTAGCACCTGGACTTCCGATGTTCATCAGCACTGTCTGAGGGGACATGAAAATCCCAGAGCCAATCATGACCCCTGCGATGAGGGACAGGCTTCCCAGCAGTCCCACTTCTGCCTTCAGACAGATTTTCTCAGGTTTGCCATCCATGTCTGCAGTAACAGTTGCCTCAAACGAATTAAGAGACACTGAGAGATGTTACTGTTGGTTGTGCACCACCTGCAATTTAGTCAGTTAATAATTAAAGGTTTAAGGGCATTTAAAACTCAACCCCTTACTTTAGTATTCTGTACAGCCCGAGGGAGGCTGTGTTTCTTTCTCCAGCCAATCAAGTCCTTACATAATATGTCTCCCCAATTGGGCAAGAAGTACAGTTGTAAGAAGTACAGTGTTAAAAAGTGACATTTAAGGTGTACTTTCTTTTATGAAAAGTACACTTGTGTGTTTTTCCCGGTTACTCTGAATAATAAAACTGTTTTTATAAAAAGTCACCTACAGGAACATTAAATGTGATATAAATCAAGATACTCAAGATTAAATGTGACAGTTTATAATACAATTGCTTTCAATAGTCAACTAAACTAAAGTGAACTATATACTTGCAGTTTCTCATTTTTCAGTATTTTAAAAAAATTAGATATTTAAATTTTATAGCACTTTTCATATTTACATCCACAGAACAATAGATGTCCACTGGTCAGAGAACCTGTGCAGAAATGCTTTCAATAATTCCAGTGAAACATGGTTTTGCTAATGCTCCTCCAAACACTCCTCTCTTGTCTGCCTTTTTGTGGCTTGCAGTTTCCGCCTGCAACTTTTTCATTCAGACTTTTTCTAATCAATGGGGGTTGGTACAAGGGGGTGGGTGTTTATTAAGCCATACCAAATGTTCTGAATTTGTAGTAGCTGTGCTATACTACATTTAAAAGTCACTTATAAACAATATTGAAATGTCTTCAATATCTTAAAGAAATGCTCTTATCTCAAAGTTGACTTATGAAGATGTGTGTAGATAAATGTGTAGTTAATGATTTACCGTGACCCACACACATGCTGAATTGTGGGATGTTTTTGGAACGCCAGAGAGAAACTTCAGTATTTTGTGGAAAGCCTCCAGAAAAGTGAAGGTTTGCTATGACCTGAAATCTTGGGAAACAATCACAGATTATTGCCCAAAGTCCACTAAGCTCGTAGTAACTCTTTATTCTGTGAGTTTATACATACACATCCGTTGATTATTAGACACAGAGACACTTCAGTCAGTGTTTCTGTGTTTGCCAGGTCATATATAAGTAAATAATAAGTGAGGTAAAAAAAACAAGTTTGAAGAGGTCTTTGTGCCCAGCTTGATGTAGCTCAGTGATGCCAGCAGTGACAGCAGTCCAGAACAGGCCCCGATCAGGAAGCTAGCACCTGGACTTCCAATGTTCATCAGCACTGTCTGAGGGGACATGAAAATCCCAGAGCCAATCATGACCCCTGCGATGAGGGACAGTTATAGTAACAGTTGCCTCAAATGAATTAAGAGACACTGAGAGATGTTACTGTAAAAAAAAAAAAAAAAAAAAAACATAAGTTTGAAGAGTTATTTTTCTCCATGGCTCTATCCCCTTTTCAAACTTTCATTTTTTTCTCAGTTTTATATGAATGTGTTTGACCAAAATGAGCAGTGTTGTTTTATTTTACTTTATATAATGAATCAACACTGCACATTTTAGAACAGAACAACTGATAATGCGCTCAGCTAAGTGCAGCACTCTATGGAAGGCTTTGCAGGCCTAGATAGAACAGATTCTACACCACTGAGATGCACCTAGTTAATAGATGTTATATGACCCTGATATAGAAAGTTGTTTATCAAAACTGTGTTGAAATCTACAGATGTTCTCAAATGTCATGTAATGTGGAATACAACTTCTATTCTGTATATGTTCAATTCAACTACTATATATTCAATTTCTAATTTACTGTTGATATGTCTATGTACTGTTTTGTTTTAAGGATTTAATTATTAAATGAATTTAATGGTTTTGGTGTGTATGTGTATACTTTGCGGTAGCTCAGTTGGACTGTTGCTTTGAAGGTCCTGGACTCGATCCCCAAGTGAGACGGTCCGAGTCTTTTCTATACATTTCTATACATTGACAATAAATATTTATTCCATTTCCTTCAGTCACATGCATTGCTAATGCATGGTGTATGGGTGGGACTGGGGTGTTGCTGGGAAAGTTTAATCCATGGCATTCACTTTGACGAATCATACTGGTGACCATGTGGATTTCCTTGGGGAATCCAGCTGTTTCCACCTTCTGAAAACTATTAAATTAGTCATACGTGTGAGAATGACTATATGGGCATTACTTGAAGAAAAAAGATCAACCCTTATCCAGTTTCGGTCTAGTGTAAATCCGACCATAGTGGAGTAATTAGTAAAAGGAGGTAAATAACTAAAAGATGAAGGAAACACAAAATCGTCGTTCGACGTGGAGCTCTTGTTCACGTTTGACTCTTGGAGTTTTGTAATTACTTGCTTGTCCAGTAGATGTCACTGTAGCGTTGGTTTACGCTTTAACCTACCTGAAACATCACGGATGGACGTTTACAAGACTAGTCAGAAGTGTGATCTGAGACAGAAGTTTACGTCTCCAGTCCTAGAGGACGACGCGACCTGAGAGTTTATATTTTGACCTCATTTAAACATGCCTAATTTTACGTAATAGCCGATTAGCAAAGCCTTCTCACAACTGCTGAAACATGGGTGCCACTATCCCCTTCATTTGCAAACATTTCCCCTTCATTGTTATAAGAACAAGACTATAGAAGGACCTTTAGTATGAGCAGTAGCTGCTTTCTTTCACAGTGGTCTGTAATGTGGAAAGTGTCGTCTAGGGTCCAACAGAATGTCATTCATGGTTGTCTGGTTTTCGGTGGTCCTTTTAATATATTTACATTTTAAGTATTTAGCCGATACCTTTTTCCAAAGTGACTTACAGTACACAGTCTTTTGAGGGAGTCAATTGAGGGTTAAGGGCCTTGCTCAAGGCCAACAGTGTGAACCTGTCAGTTGCTTCTTAACATTTTTTTTTACAAAGTAATCACCTGCATTAAAGGTGTGGGATGGGACTCAGTGAATGACTCTCCATGCAGAAGTCTGAGCCCCATATTAACTTGTCTCAGTCAGGTGAAAGAGAGAGGAGAGTGTAGATGTAAAGGATACTGTGCCTGTAATCCTTGGAGGACTGTACTTCAGACTCTGGTTTAATCAGGGTAATGTATTTGTTGTGGTGTTTTATTATAGGTTTTTGCAAGAAAGGTTCATCAATTGTATAACAGAGAGTTCATAATATTGTTGTACGCAAGCCATCTGCCTATTGGTTAATGTACTGGACTGGTATTTATTTTTATTATTGATTAGGATTTTGATTGATTTATTAGGGTTTTTGTTATATACATGACAGACACAGTAGTTACTCATTACACAAGGAAATATTGATTATTTAGAACACTGAATGGTAGCGGTGCTGGTATTGTGTAATTTTCCACATTTCGACCCTAGAAACCACAGATCAATGTATCATCTTTAAAAACTTACTTGAAAGCACCAGCAGGAATTTCTGCTAGCATACCAGTGCTGAGAGTCTGAACTCACCAGTTCAGCATTGCCACTGGACGCCACCCTTGCCACTTGTATGAACAAACTGGTGCATTGTAGTGCTGGTCCCAAGCCTGGATGAATAGGGAGGGTTATGTCAGGGAGGGTTATGTCAGGAAGGGCATCCGGCATAAAAAAAAACATGCCAACGGGAGCAGCCAAAAGGATTCACAAAAGGATTTATGAAAAGCAGCTGTTCTGGTTTAGATTTTCTCGTTTGTCTGAAGATTTATACAGACTTACTTGAATAAGTACATCAAATGCAAATCATTTTTGAAAGCATTTTCTGTATTTTGTTAACCTCAAATTTACCCTATACTTCCTCTCATCTGGTTGTTTTGTTTTTACTATCATTTGCATTTCAACACCAGGACTTTGTGCTCGTGTTTCTTGTCAGTTGGGAAAACAGTGTGTTATGCTCAAAGGGCATCTTTGTTTAAACTCATGTCAAATATTGCAGCCCACTGAGTGGGTAAAGCTTTACTGTGGTATTAGGGTGATGTACATCAGATCAACAACCAGCTTCCCCAATTACATTTGAACAATGCTTGAAGAATAAAAACCCAAAGCCATATGGCAGGAAAGTTTATGAATCGCACAAATCTTTTTACCACATCTACCATCTCTGACACAGGGCAAGGTTTTATAGTGTTAAACTCATGTTTTCTTTGAGTGACCCTAAAAGCTAACGTAACTCTTAATTAACTCCTAACTCTTAATTAATTCTAATATTATTCTCACTCAACACTTGCAAGAATTGTTTCTATTACACCATAATATAAAGACAATTGTAAATTTCATTTTCAGGTTGGCACAGTAGGTAAGTGAGTATCACAGTCACCTCATAACAAGAAGGTCCTGGAATCCATCCAGGCAGAGCGGGTGGGGTCCTTTTTGTGTGTCCTGCCAGCCAGCTGTGTTCATGAGGTTGTGGCATCTGACACATCTTTCCTCATTTTAGCCATTTTAGTTGGTGACTGTCAGTAAATTAGTGGGGTAAAAAGCAAAATAGGAAGTTTTGTTTACGTATGGCTTTGCCCAGTCCATTTAACACTACAAGACCCAAGTCTATGTATAAATCTCTTAATTATTGAAATTGTGGTGTGGAAAAACATAAACGTGTGTCCGTGTGGGGTCAAAACCATTCTGTGATTCCTCCCTGCCATGCAAAAATGCATTATTTTTGTTCCCAGTTGCCAAGTCTTTAATTTAATCAAGAATGGTTAAATATAGCAGTATTTTAAATGATTCTAGATTCTGAACTAATTTTCAACTAAACTTCTTGTGCTTTTAGTTCAGAGGACCATGGATCATTCTAAATTCACAATTCTGTCAGCATTCAATCTCAGATAGAAACACTAACCATAAGCAGTGTATAATCAAGCTGACCACAGAAGGGAAAGACACAGATCCAGCCAAGCATTATGGGAAATGCCATGACTTCAGCTGTGCAATCATCATTTCCTTCAAGGATATCTAAAAATATAAAACCTTGTTCTTCTTTTGGTATCGTTATTCACTGGACTGTCAGGTGGTAATTATGCTTAACCCAGAAGCTTGCTGAAGTTGTCTTGAAATGTCTTTAATCACAGTTTAATTTATTCAGCAGAAATGTTATTTATTATATTTCAGCATTGTTTCCAAAGTCTGAGAGTTACCAGACTAGGGAAGGGATTGTAGAGGCTGAATGGCTTCTCCATGATGTTACCAGGCCACGTACAGTTTAGAAGATGATTTGTCACACTTTTATAGCCAGGTGATGATGGCCAGTAAGTTCATTTTATTTTAGCACTTTTTATTACTAAAACTTACTTACTGACTTAACTTAACTTAACTAGTTCTCCGTTCACTCAAGATTTATTTTTTGGCTTGATTTATTTCACACCTTTTGCACACTAAATTGCCAATTTTGTTATAGCACATAATCTATGAATGATTAATTATAATTAATTGGGTAGCATCAGTTTGACAAAGGCAATTTCCTGTTCCAATTGCATGTGTGTCTCTGTGGATAAAGGGATATTTACCAAGCATTGTTTGATGGGTAAAAATCTTATTTTATACATTTTTACACACAATTTCAGTAATTAAGAGACTTATCCATAGACTTGGGCCTTGTAGTGTTAATTTGACTGGGAAAAGCCATACATAAACAAAACTTCCTATATTGCTTTTTACCCCACTAATTTACTGTCACCAACTAAAATGGCTAAAATGGGGAAAGATGTGTCAGATGCCACAACCTCATGAACACAGCTGGCTGGCAGATGCCTAAAATACATCAGGAGCTCATTTCATGCACAACACAAAGAAAATAAATGCTTTATTTTTTGGCTGTCACTAGAACAATATGTAAACATATAGGACCTTTGCACCACAATGGCTACTAGGGTTTGCTGATGATGGTAGATTGTATGAAGCAGCTTTGTGTGTCACATTGTTCTACAGTTTATGTGTTTTTAATTCACTGGTAAAATTATGCAGGAGGTCACTGTCTTGAACAGCAGTCCTATATTCTAGCCAATAATGACTGAACGCTCAGGTTTGAATGTCAATGGTGGTACCAGCCTGGTTAGTTGCTTAAAAGACACAGTTGGCCAACAGGGCCTTTTCGTGACTGTATTTACTATTGGATCTAAATTTACAATTACAAACTATGCACACTAAATATAAAAAAAGTATTTGGACATCCATTCTAGCGTTTATTCATTGGCGCTTCAGCCACACATATTACGTAAAGGTGTATAAAATGTACATCCGATCATTGTTTTTAATCCCTTATCCTGA
>JAYDZG010000011.1:17712206-17725086 GCA_034509265.1 Microcambeva bendego
TGGTAACACCCTAGATGTGGCGCCAGTCCATCGCAG
This sequence comes from Microcambeva bendego, assembly GCA_034509265.1. NCBI lineage: Eukaryota > Metazoa > Chordata > Actinopteri > Siluriformes > Trichomycteridae > Microcambeva > Microcambeva bendego. Next base: position 17,712,243 of record JAYDZG010000011.1, read on the forward strand.
GTACCAACAGGACAATTCAGTGTCTTCAATCAACCTGGTAACATGTCTTTGAACTGTGGGAGGAAACTGGAGTTCCCAGAGGAAACTCACGTGGACTTGGGGAGAACATGCAAACTCCACACAGAAAGGTCGCCCCACCCGGGGATCGAATCCAGGACCTCCTTGCTGTGAGGTGACAGTGCTACCCACTAAGCCACCGTGTCGCCCGGTGTATAAAATGATTTATTTAAAATAAAACCAACTGGGAGAAGACACCAACAATAGGCATATGTGCACAAAACCATAGTCAAGTTTGCTGTGAAGAAACATTACAGTCCTGACCTCAACATCAGTATACATCTAGGATGAATTGGAACTCTTGCAAGTCTGGGCTGTTTCGTCTAGCATCAGTTTGACTGAATCCACTCTCTTTGACACAAAGTCTTACTAACACTACAACGTCTTGTGAAAAGCCTCCTTAAATGTTTATACATAAACAATGTTACTTTGACCTTTCCAAGGGTTACTGGAACATAAATGACTTTATCCAAACACAAGTAATCTTTACTTAAGCTATGTCAAATGTATTCATATAACACTTTTTACATGGGCATTGTCTGACAACAACAACACATACTCCATGACTGAAAACATGTAATGACAAAGTCCAGGGTAACAGTGGCAAGGAAAAACTCCCCAAATATTACAAAGAAGAAACCTTGAGAGGAACTGGACTCAGCAGGACCCGTGTGATGTCACCCTATAATTATACAGCACAAATAGATCAAGATCAAGGTTTCTTAATGAGGGGTGTAATAACTATATCACCACAGACTTGCAACTATGCAAAAGAGGTCCTTGTTGCAAAACCGGCCCCTAAAACGGACATTTTTGTTAATCTCATTGAGGGAAAGAATACAAAGGGCTGTACAGTTCTAACCTAGTTTTTCGATAAAAAGAATTATACAGACAAGTGTATGTAAACAGTAAGTAAAAAAAAGTGTAAATCCCTGAGGCTCTCTAAATTCATTTGAGTTTGATTCTCAACAATATTTACTGTCCGTAAGGAGTTTGACATGCCTTCCTTATGCACACATGAGTTTCCTCCAAATACCCAGTAAACATGCGTCTGTACTTTTCGACAATATGACATAAGTTTGTAAATCTTGTGATGGTTAGAAATGGTAGACCTCTTTGTCTGAGGGGAGAGAGGCAGCACCCACAAGTCCCAGTCTTTACTTTGCACTTGTTGAGCCCACAAGAATAGTTTCTGTATATATATGCCTGCCAGAACTGCTAGGCTTGTAGTCTAGACTCAAACTAAAAGCAGGTGTCTACATCCTGAAAACTGTTAGGAAGAATATTACAAGGCTTGGGATGATTTATTTTACAATATAATGAGACTAATTAGATCTACATGTGGAATTAATACTGGTTATATGAGCCCAATACTTTGCTTTTTTATATTTGATCTAACATTTAACCATGAACTGCTGACAAGTGCAAGCCAAAGACGATTTGATCTGTGGTGTGGTTTGCTTGTTTGTTCATCTGATAACTAATGAAATAATTAACTGTCATAAATGTTGTTAATGAAGCATGTGAAGCATGACATCTTTATTCTGATCCAGTGATTTGATATGGTTCATACCCCACTGCAAATGTTCACTATACACAACTATATGTGAAGATTAAATCCCAACTTCTTCTTCTTCATCTTTCAGCTGTTCCCATTCGAGGTCGCCACTGGTCTGCATCATCGACTTGGCACAGTTTTACACTTCCTGTCCTTCCTGCCGCAACTCTCCATGATGTAGCCATGTAGTGGCTAGGTATAATGATTAAATCCCATTAAAAGGTAAAAATTAAGAAGTGAAAGATGCAAGGCAAAATACATTTATACAGTGGGCCAAATCATCAGCACAGTCACAAACTTTATCCAAATGATGAAATGTTATTTTTGAAATGTTCTGATTGTTATGGTGACTGTTATGGTTACCAAACAGATACATTTCCATTTCTGAGATTTCAAAGATGGAATGTTGCTGTAAATGGGCCCCACATCTTCACAAGAAATCTGAGTGGCCTGTCTGAACATAGCCGAGTTTGGCACTTGTATGATTGGACACGTTTGATTGGAGTTTAACATGTTGGTTGTGTAACAACGCTGTTCCCGCCTTGCTATTGAGGCATGAAGCATAACCCTGCACAAGCAAGAATGAATACAACCCAAATGTTTTAACCAAGGTACAATATTTTGCAAAAAAAACCCACTAATAACGAATGAAAGACTCCAAATCATGTAAGGAAAAACATGGATAGAACAGGGATAGAGCAGAGCTGAGAATCGGTCAAAATCATTAGAACCAGCTGGGAATGACACTCACAAGTAACATGAATTAAAGGCTGAATTTATGGAAATCACGCTGAGAGGGAACATCTCTGGGGCAATCTGCGACTCCAGGGCAGTTCCACTAGTCTCAAAATGCTGTTTATTGCATTACTATTGTTACCCAACAGAACTGCCTGACAGTGATTTAGGTTTAATTATTCCTCCTGGTAGTTTATCTCTTCAGCCACAACATTATTTTTTACAAGGTGTTAAACTATTCTAGTAAAAGGTCCTGAATTCTGGGTTTCTGCCACATGTTTTACTTTGAACAATATATTGATTCTACACAATAAATCACACTAAAAAAGACACCATACAACCTACCAAGCAAAACATGCAAAAACACATCTCTTAGCAACATCCTGGCTTTTAGCCACAAGCTGTTCGTACTGTAAATGACAATATCAACCTGGCCTAATATACTAATTTATATATATGTATATATTTGCATGTGTATATTGTATATAATATTGCCCAATCCTGGTTTCTGCACTATTTTGCACATGCTACTTTACGCTTTGGACACTTCACACTGGTCACTTTATATAGCAGATGCTTCATCTTATTTGCCTTGTGTTATAGATAAAGCTGATTTTGAACCACTGTTGCAGGAACAGTAAATTATATTTCAATCATTTCAACCAGTTGTTACACCATAACAATTACACTGTCCTTTTTTGGTGCTAGTTAGATCTATTTTCATTTACAGCACATTGGCCATCAATCTGAAGAACCACATCATGATGCAAAGAACCCTTTAAGCATGCAAATGAACCATTGTCTTGAGAGTGTGCAAATCAGTGATGGACAGTAATCAGCAACCGGTATGTAAATGTATATATCTGTTTCTTATTTGCACTTGTAAGTAAACACAAAGCATCTAGGTACATCATATATTTGTGCTTAATATGCAGCATCAACAATACAAACATTTACCTCACCTAAACATGTACCTATACAACATATACATTGTAACTGTTCCACATACTCACAAAAAGCATACCAGTGGTCTTAAAGATGATAGATTATCCAAATAACAGTCTTTGCTTAAGTTTGTCTCATTCATATCATATTATCTCATTCTCCACAGTAACAATGAACAGTACAGGATATTGTATATGAATATGGGACAAAAGTGGCCAGAATTATGGAAGTAAATCTGTGTCATCAGACTTTCAAATGTAGAAGCTTTAAAATTTCCAGTGCTGAATTTATTTTTTGCCTTACAATTAAAGTCAAAAATTCAAGTAAAAAAAAAAATCAAACTATATATTTTCAGATTATCACGTTTAACACGTTAAATTCAGATCATAAAATACAAGTTCAAAAAAATCAGATTTAACATCCGGGACACACAGGATGAACACTAGATCATGTGACCATTATGACTAACTATGATTAACTATGATTAACAATCATGCGCATTTTGCTACCTTGCATTCCATGTAGATCTAATTTAAACATTTAAACCCGACCATTATTCAAACTGGGCTTACATTTAATTAAATAGCAAAAAACTACATGCACAATTGCAGCATTTAGGGCAAATTTGAATAAAAAAAACAGGCTCGATTTCTTTGCTTGGTAATAATCTTTTTTTATTAAATTTTTATTTTTTACAGTAAATATACGATCAGATGGGACAGAAGTGGCCACAATGCAAAACATTGCAACAGACATACTGTGGCTGCATAACATTACGTTTCAGAAAAACCTGTGTTCGTTTCTGCTTTAAAACGTAAGAGCCATGAATTAATCAAATTTAACATAAATGAACGTTTAATTATGTTAAATGATTTTCTTTTCCAATTCAAAAGCTTTTAAATGTCAAAATCTGATGACAGATTTACTTCAATAAATGGGCCATGAGCAGCCGTGTCTACAGAATCAAACCCAGAACCTTCTTGCTGTGGTGCAACAGTGCTAGCCAACCTGCCACCCATATGGCAAAATCAAGTAACTATATTCAAGCTGATGCTCATATTTTTTTAGATTACTCTTTCCATCACTGTTCAGTGAAATTCGTCCTCCACATTTTAACCCAATCCATGCAGTGAAATACACATATACACACTAATGAACACTATGTAGCAGTGAGCACATGTACCCGGAGCTATGGGCAGGTGCCTTGCTCAAGGGCACTTCAGTAGTGATCTGTCGGCTCTGGGAATCGAACCAGCAACCTTCCGATCACAAACCGACTACCCTAACCACCATGCCAGGGCTGTCTTATAAGAACCACAGCTTGGGTGATAAAAATACTGTAAATTTTTTTGTTAAACCTGTTCAATATATTTACAGTTCTACTATGAATTGATGGTAATTTTGGCCTCGTCTGAATTCTGCTGTGACATTTCGTAATATTATTGACAGTTTCACTATAAACTTATTATTAATATTTTACACTGCTTCTATGAATTGATTGTAATTTGGCCTCTTCATAGTTGTACTGGGAAAATTCATAGAACTTTTAATACAGTTACAGTTTTAGTGAAAAACTTTTTTTTTCAGGGAAGCCCCATCACTACAAGGTCACTCCCGGGCCCTTAAGCAAAGCCCTTAACCTACAATTGCTTAGACTAGATAAACTATCACAGTTCTGTAAATGACTGTGAATGAAAAGCGTCTGAAAAATGCAGTAAAAATAATAATAATAATAATCACCGAGAAAGAACGCCGTTAGCGGATGTAGCCATAAATGGTAGTGGGTGGAGCTACAACTCACCTAAATACAACCTTGTGAGTGGGCGGAGTGACTCGAGTTTCTCGCTCTGCTCTTATCAGTCGCGCTTGTGTTCGTCCTGCTGCTGTTCAGCTGGTAGAAAAGAAGTTTTATATTTATCCCAAACATTCTCCTGTACTCGCTCTGAGAAGATGAGGAGCCATTTGGGAGCCGCGCTTCTCGTGTTCTTGTGCTTGTGGATACCTGTGGCTCAGTCGGTGAGTTTTAATTGAATGAACTCGGCGTGCTTTGAGACTGAAAGACGTTGATCTGGTTTGTTGCTTTTCACATTAGCCTTCATGTTTCTGTTCGTTTCCTCACTATGCGCACATGGCACCATTGTTAAAGCCGGACTGCTCAGGGCTTTAAGAAGCCACTGGGGTTGTATAACGTGTTTTAGACAGATTCATTACTCCCAACTAGCCAACATGTGCTGTTTTTAATTAAAAAGATTTGTGTTTACTTTGTGAAGTAATCAGAGTAAACACCTGGGTGGTTCACTGTGAAGGGAATGTTGAGACATGCTACACTGTTGTAGCAACAGGTACGGTAGGAAAAAAAAGATTAAACACTACTAATAAATACAAAGTGATTTAATACAGTTTATGAAGCGTTTGTGTCAATATTTTTTAATGTAGAATTTTCAAGTATTGTTCAAGCTGTTTGGAGAACCAACAATTTTTATATGATGTATTTCAGCTTCCATGTTGATTGCTGGTGATTTGACCTGCTGTGTAAATGTTATAAATTTCAGGTTCATTGTTAGGAAGGCAAAACAAAGACAATTCACAGGTACATTTGGTTAACCAGTAATGGAACTTAAATAATATTCTATAGTCGTTTAACAAGTGACCCCCAAGTTGAGAGATTGAGGATAAGTGAGCCCAACAAGGTCTCAAGATGTTAAGTTATCTTTTGTTCTAGGAGTCCAGGAATGCTGCTATCAAATCCCTTTAATCATCCAAGATGCCTTTTGTCTTGGACTTAAGTGTTTTCTTAAATGTTTTCCAGATCTGCTTTTATTTCACTCCAGGTTACATGTCTTAATAGCTTATTTTTAGTTTAATACTTGTTAAATTGCTCTTGAGTATTATGAGGTTTATTGGTTTGTCATGTTTAAAAGGTGATTGACAAGCTATTTTAATTTTAAGACTGTTAATCTACATGCCTTGTATCATATTTCCCTTTTATTTCATACTAAGTTATTTCTTTGATTTAATTAAGAACATCTGGCACAATTTATAATAATTGCTAGAATTGTTGAGTTTCTGGCTATATTTTTACTTGGTATTTACTGTTTTATATTACAAGTTTAAACTGTTTTATATTACAAGTTTAAAGACAGATAACAAAGACATTGCATTTACGTTGAAAGTTACTGTATGCATTGTAAGCAACATGCTTTTTTTGAGCCAGATCAATTATATCAAATATCTGTTTATAGTCCAAGACTCCTTTCTTTGGATAAAAAACAGGTTGCTTACTCTCTTTAAAACTGTTCCAAGACTTCCAAAGAGTTTAACTGTCAAAACCTGTTTTGCTAAGTTACTTCCTACTGTTACTTTTCATGCCCTTATAAGTACATCCTGGATGTTTTAATTATCATTAATCTTCATGGGCAAGGCCAGGCCTCCTGTTTTGAAAGTAAAAGTGTAATCGCAACACCGTTTTTCTAGATTTCCTTGTGTGGTAAAGAGAAGCTATAGCTCTCACCTTGCAAGCATTCACACATGACTTCTAGATCAGGAATGCTGCAGTGGAAAGTTTGAATGGCTTTGGGGATTTTATTGATGTTTGTTGCCTTTCAGCTAGGCATTAATTAGCCAGCTTTTACTATTTTTACTATTCGTTGTTGGTCCACACATTGTTCTGCTTGGTGCTAACAGTGCTGAGAAAGGAACAATTTACATTGTCATTTACTTCCAAAGAATATAATTTTAGTAGACACGAATCTGTTGTGAAAGCCAAATTATCTTTATAGACATGCACCTCAATTTTATTCTATAGTAAAGACATTGACTACAGTTTCCAAATATTTATGCTGTAAAGCATATGCAATATTTCTATTTACTTATAATTTGAGTCAACATATCAAGTTCACACAAGAATACAGTACAAGCCATGCAATCAATTGTATTTTTGAGTGAAAATCCCTTGTCCCTAACCACATGTACCCCCATTGCACCTGTGTGAAAATAGAATTATGTGTTTGATGAGTGAGCTGGGTACCAGGCTCTATCTGCAGCAGACACTGAAACCCATAAAAGCATACGGAACACACCCAAGTGCTCCATTATCCTGGCCATTAGTCCTCCTTGTCTGTCTTGCCCTATCTTTGTGTTTGGTTTTCTTAGCCCGAGGGTTGGCACTGCTACTTGCTATGAATAAGCCTGGCTTATTTTGAGATACTACGGTAAGAAGGTTTAGGATAATTAACTGACTAGATCATTCATCTAGTTGATTTCAAGGGCTCTACCTCTGTGGCTTGTTCTTACTCATGGCCCTTACCCCCATCTGTGCTGTGATTACTTGAACTGTCTGGATACAGATTCACCCTTTGGTTTGATTTTTTTTGTTGGAATTGCTAAATTGAAGCAGAACTGTATAAGTCATGGTGGTGTTTTAATTCTCACCATAGATCTTATTTTAATCTAGACCATGAATATGACATGGTACATGCCCAATGTCCAAGCCATAGGAGTTGAGATCAAATCATCTTTGGCTTTAAGTTGGACTTGTTACAAGATTGTGTTAACACAGCATTTCTGAGCTCACACTGAACAACATGGCCTGGTTCACAATTGACCTTCTAACTCTTCACATAGGTGTTTAATAGGTTTGAGGTCAGGGCTTTTGGGAGACCATTTGTGTTCTTTAGAGTCATACCTTTATGGAAGAGATTCCACAAACTTAAAAGTATTTTATTGATTATACACCATTAAAAGCAATGCAAATATACATTAGCTATATTGTAGGCCAGATACATGTTGATAACTTTCTTTTACTGTACATTCAGGTCATTACATATTCGTATTCGTTTTCACTTGGTGAGGGTCACAGCAGTTCGGTTCCCACTTGGAAACACAGGACACATGACAGGAATGTTCCATACATGATGGCATCAATCACAGGGTTGCATTGTTGAAATATAAGCAGGTGCCAAATTGGTCCTATTGCACTGGCGCCAAATTGTCAATTGACTCAGTGTCCCTTACAATTAAAAATATTTTTAGAATATCCTAGAAAGGATTCCTCCAATTCAATTTCTTATTTATAAGTACAGAATTTATATAGTACATAGGTGAAATAATAAATGAATAAAGCTGGATGCTCTGGTGAGTGTACAAATTCTAAAATGCATGCATAGTTAACTTAATTTTGGATTATGTGTACTTTGACGTAGCATATTTATCTTGACGTGTCTCTGCATACAAGTTGCATTTATAGACAATCAATGGCAATTTGAACTCCTTTATGTGTTGTGCCAGGTCCTTTCTACCTTGTATATGTATTTTAGAATTTTTTTTTTAAAGTAACGGCAGGTTTAAAAGTAAAGAAGGGTAATATTAAAAAAAATAATAAAGCCGGATGCTTCTAGACAATTTTTTGTGTACAAAGGATAAGAAGCATGCCAAGTTAAACTTAATTTTGCATTATGTGTACTTTGACGTGGCCGATGAATCTCGTCAGAGTTGTCCCTTAGCATGAAGTATACTGCACAAGAAAAGCAAAAATCATACTTTGCTTACACTTGGAGAAGTGTCTGGTGATACAATGGCGTTCTTTCACAGTTTGTCAGATGTGGGCAGAGTTAGCGTTTGTTATCTGTTGTGGCAGCTCAGTGGTTGCAGTCATAACAGAATTATTGCTGTGACTACAGACTGGTTCACATGGCCATGTCATATTGCCTGATTCACCCAGCCAGAGAGCCAGCTAAGGCAAGTCTTTATTTGCAGGAGCATCCTTTTGTTAAATTATTTGTGAATCATTGAATCACAATCCTCTTCAAAACAGAAATGAGTTGTGCCGTGTTTGTATAGGGTCTGTTAGCCCCCCCGACACGAAGCAGGATCTGCGTCGTCTCTCAGTGATTAATTAACATAACAACTAAAGCCGACTACCAAGCACTCAGATTAGACTTGAGTGAATCACCGTTTCTGAAGTTTTCACACTTTTACTGAAGATCGTTGTCTGGGTTGTTCTCTGGAGCCGTCACTTGGGAGCCTTTGAGCCTTTTATTTGTACTTTTCTGATAACCCTGATGGGTGATGAGACTAATCCTGTCCTGCAGAAGTGCACACGGTTTTTGATTGTTGTCTGATCTGTCATTTGAATAAAAAAGAGAATTGTTTCAAATTCCATTACCAATAAAATAGAAATAGTGATCTACACCACTGTTACAGTAGTGATCAAGGGCCCAACAGCAGCAACCTGGCAGTGCTTGGGCTTGAACTTTTGACATTTTATCCAAAGTGACTTCCAGCTATAAGTGAAGATAATCGGATGGTGGTTTAGTTTATTAATTAGTTATTAGTTGATTACTAGCCAGTAATCATTCGTTGCCCATTTACAAGCTTTTATCTAGAACCACTTACAGTATACCGTCTAAGGGCCTTGCTCAAAGACCCAGCCTTGGCAACCTGGCTGTAACCAGTTTGAACCAGTGACTTTCTATATACTAGTCCTGTTCCTTAACCGCTAGGCTATAGCCACACCCACTACCCTGATGCAAATTGTTAACTTATTTATCAGTTTCTACATTTGAGTATGTCGAGTTAATCTCAACGCTAAATTCCAGTTCCTGATGTGTCTCAGCCTGTTGTCACATGCACCAGAGCATGAACTCAGCCATGTAAGATTTCATCCTCGTCACACCCAGCTCCTGTGTTAGATGTTTGTTTTGCAGTGTGTAGTTTCAGTGGATCCGGGGTTCATGACTTACAGGGTTAACATGCTTTTTTTACCCATAATTCTGATTACCAATTAGTTGTCCTCTGTACATCTAAACTCTTGCATTAAACATGTACAGTTTCAAGTTATTTTATGTTGGTGTTGACTGTTAAATGATTGATTCTCCAAGGTACTTACAAAAATGAATTTCTGCTGATTCCATAAATATTTTTATGTTATTATAAAGCAGCGATCCCTAACCACCAGATTCGATAGTGCAGTGCTTGCTAAAATTCCATGGAGATCTGATGGTTGTCGTAAAAATAAACCGGGCTGAGGAATGAATGCCACTAGTGTGGTGCTTAATCAACATGTTATTTTCATTTTCGATGGTGATCATCAATGATTAAGTAGACAGACTGGATGTCTCATTTGGATGCTTCAAACACACTTGAAGTACTTTTCCACTTTTTTGTCTCATGGCTCCAGTGGTGTGAAGTATTTAGATTTTATTGACGTATTTCCATGCTTTATTATCTCATCAGTGAGATGTTAACAGTAAATGTTTGGCATTAATTTGTTTGTCACCATTTAGAGTTTCTCTGCCGCTTGATATCTGAGTGTTGTTGTATTCAACAGGCTGCTAGTTTATTTCTTCTTGCTAAATGCACTGCCAATGTGGCCTGCTGCTACTGAATAACTTCACTTTTAATCTGCTTTTCATTCAGTGCAAGACCTTGAACCCCAATCCGTGTTTGTTGGTTAGTGCTTTGGAAGGTTAGAAACAAATACTTAGTCTCTTTATGGATTCAGCTTCATTAAGTACATTTTAGTAACCTTATTATTTGAGATGCAACTGCAGCATAAGACACTTAAGACGGATTCAAAAATTCTACAGTTCAAATCTAATTGAAATGGAATGTGAATTGATCTTCATGTTAAACAGCACCTTGCCTGGTGGGTAAAACCGTCACCTTGCAAGAAAATCCTGGGTTCGGGCCCCAGGTGGGGCCGTCCGGGTCCGTTCTGTGTATAGTTTGTGTGCTTCCACCATGTCTGCGTGGGTTTATTCTGCGTTTACTTTATTTCCTCCCACAATCCAAAAACATGCACAAAATTGTTCATGACTGTGTTTTAATATAAAGTTATGAAATGATGAAACCTGTGTAATGATTAAGATTTTACCATGAAGGATTTTTACACTTTTAGGTTACATCCATGACAAACAAAACCTTGCTTTGTTGACCAATTTTGCTCTATGCTCCAGGTTGTGGGTTTTCCAGCCAAATTGTGTTTAATCTAAAATGCATAGTTATACCTACTTCAGAAACAAAAGAGCATTCCCTATTTAGATAAATAAAATGTAATCATAAAGATCATCATTCAATCAATTTTGGAGAAGAAGGTATTGTTAACTCACATTGTGGCTAGAGTGTAACTTTACATTATGTTTGATGATAGAAAATGTTTTCTGTTTTCATCCAACAATCTGATTTCATAAAGCTGACCTTTTGTTCAAAATGTACTTTTATTTTTTTGGGGGGTGGAGACATGGCTTTTTTGAAAAACATTTTTTTTTTGAAATGCAAGAATAAGAATAACCTGGGCATTGCTGGACTTCATGTTCGACATAGCCAATCATTTCAGGGTAGTCCAGCTATCATCAGTGTTCAAATGTCAGCCATGATGCAGGGTGTATCCTTGAAGAATAGTAATGGTTATATTGTGATGAATCTAATATCAACCAAGGAGGGGATGATTAACCAGTTAACGGTCAAAGAAGCCATTGTTCGACTAATGCGTTTGGCTAAAAAGGTCAATTCGAACCACGAGTGGAGAAACCGTTCTCTAGATCTCTGCGCACCGTTTTGAGACTCGCCCATTTTCAGTCAGAGTAGAAAAGCATTTTACTGCATTCATTTCTTTTAAATCATGATTGAATAAACTATAAGCCATGAAAAACTCAGTGTGTTTGTGGACAGTTGGATGTTTTTAATGCTGAAATGATCTGGGCTTTGCCGTACATCCCAGGTAGGCTTTCAATCTTAAAGCTTTCCCTGAAATCAGTCAAGATATAATATGCAGACCAGATTTAGCAGCATCTGTTTGCTACCCGTGGATGCTCATACAAGCCCCCCCCCCCGATTGCATTAAAATGGAACAATGATAGAAAGAATGCATCATATAAGTATTTGATTTATGGGTTTATTTGCAGTACACTAGTCAAACAAGAAGTTTACTACATGACTAACAAGGACCTGGACCATCCCACCTAGTGACCGAACCCTAGGCTTTCTTGCTGTAAGAAGGTACCCAGCTGACCTGCGGCAATGCTGAATTCTTACCCTGGGCACTAGTGTGCTAGCCAAAAATACCTGATACTACATACATATTCCACTTTAGTGTATAACTTCAGCAAAATCTGATCAACTATGAAGCACTGCTGAGAACAAACGCCACATTTCTCACAAGTGTCAAAATCCATTACAGCTCACTTTTTAAATCACATCAGTAAGACAAAGTAGGACAATGATCAAACACATCAAAACAAAGGGTGATGGGAAAGTTACATCCTCAAAATGTACTTCTGTTCATTGTTGCCAAATAACTTGGACTTTTGACATTTGACCACAAAGCGTTTGATCTATAAGGCTTTGTTCTTTGTTCCATTCTATGAGGAACAGTTAGTTGAGCTTTAACCCCCAGCCACCACCATTTTAGCAATTCACAATTGTGTTTCCTCTTCTGCACGCTCAACATCAAGTCTCAAGACTCTCAAGGCAAGGGCCAGAGTCTTTGGGCCAGAGTCTTTGGGCCAGAGTCTTTGGGCCAGAGTCTTTGGGCCAGAGTCTTTGGGCCAG
>JAYDZG010000011.1:17759821-17774461 GCA_034509265.1 Microcambeva bendego
TATACTGTTGTACAACCTTTTTGGAAGAACAAAGCATGTTATGACAAAAAGGCCTAAATAATTACCGTTATTTCAAATATGTGGCCAAAAGTTGATGTCTGAAGTATTCATTTCAGATGTGTAGTCTACAGATTTTGCCAACAGGTGTTTGAAATCAGTTAAAATTTTTTTTTAAAAATGATGAACTGAGAAAATGGCGACGTGACCAAAAAGGACTGTTCATGAGATGTCATCACAATCTGACGAATCTGGATGAAGATTGCCTCGTCGAGATGTACCATGCTGATAGTTCAATACAATTTTACAAAAAGGTCACATTAAATGTTAAAAGCTCCTAAATAATTAGTTGGTTTGATTTTCTTACAATGTGTAACAGGGACTTGTTATATTTCCTTGTAAGTGTTGTGTAAGATTCACAATGGATAGCCTATGGACTTCAGAAGTGGATAATAATATGCTTTATTCGGAGGTTGTAACACGAATCAGCCGTGGAGAAAAGGGAAAGTCTTTGGCAGGCTTGTGAAGGAGTGGAGATTCACAGTAAGAGGAATTTCAAACTGAGAATGGGAAGACGGCCTGATTCTGGCAGGTAACACAGGTGAGGGATTAAGTTTTATAGGAAACGAAGAGACTTTGTTGTTTAGAAATGATCAGATGTCTTAATCTTTTTCGAGTTGGTGAGATAAATAAGGCTAAAGATGTCCTTTCATACCTAGACAAAAGGGTAATAGAAATGCACAATGCACATTGTTCAGTAGGCACATGCACAGACATTTTTGCTATGTCCAACAATGACTTTATGGGTGCATTTTATTTTTATTCTGTATTCTTTTTTAATTTAGTTTTAGATATAATACAACATGCCACAGTGATTCTTAACTGTATTTTTAAAAATAAAAATGATGTCCATTGTGTCTGGAGAGGGAGCATGCTGCAAACAATTTATCATCAACCAAGAATACTTACTCAGTTACTTAAAGTAAATAAGGCAAATCTTACACCTAATATTCCCTTTTTTAGTTGACATTCATTTAACGAGGCATAGAGTTGGCTTATGTTAATTCCTTTTTTGTGTTCCTAGAGTAACTCCACATCAAACTAAGACAGTATGCATAACACTTTGTGTGCTGGAACTTGCAACACAGTTAGAAGCATGTATTTAATTCCTATCCCTTATATTCTTTTAGATGACTTTATGCAGTGGTTAACAATGGGTGTGAGTGAAACACCTGAATTCAATCTTCTACAGCGGTGTCCACATACTTTAATGTGCCCAGCTGTTTTACTGCACATGTTCTTCAAAACCAGAACATGGACCTTATTGATCAGATTTTCCTGCACATTTGGAGTTTCACCCAGAGCCCGCTTTCATCTACGGACGCTGTTCACATGTCACCACTGGACCGTGTCGCCCTGCGGACCCTCCTCCGCTGCTATTGCTTTTATGATGAAAATGCACATGCACCAGCCGGGTTCGATCAAAAGGAAAGCGATCTCTAGTTCTCCACTGGTCTTCATTAACGAGCCCTGGAAATGGCCGCTGGATTTATTGGTCACTTTATAGAAAGAAGTCGGGCTGCCGTAGCATCTGTGGGCCTTCAGCAACATGAGGAAAATGCCCTGAGTTATAGCACAGAGCTTTTAACAGCTATCGGGTTGCAAAAAAAAGGCATGTGAAGCAATAATCACTTTTGGCTTTTTCAGGGCAGACGGATCTTATATCTTACTGCATCTGTGTTTCTGAGATTCTCAGGACTGCACTGTGGTATTTGGAACAGTGACATTAAGGTCAAGAGTATTGAATATTGATTGCTTTGTACTTATGTCATGTTTTATGAAGTTATAATTTGACTATTTTATGGGTATTAGGCTATTAAATATGCACTATTGATTTATTTTTGGGAACCACTTAATTCTGATTGGGGCTGTAAATGTTCCAAAATCCCACCCAAGCAACACTGGATCCAAAAATACAATATACTCCACACAGGGAATCGGGCTTTACAAATTACAAACTCACTTGGAGCTGGGGAAAATTAGAGCACCAAATTCATGTTCTGCTTTTTTTAAGGACATGACAAAGTATAGAAAATCCCTACACCTGTGATTGATATTCCTTTGTTAGAGTAATTATCAGGATGTTCTATTTCGATGCTCATCTTCCCAGACTTTTCTCTTCCACTACCCCTGCCCCCTGTAAAAAATACATTTTCTTATTTGAAAATAAACACCTAAATTAAAGCTGAGAACAAGGCTTTGAAGAGGGTGGTTCTGGGCACCATATGGTTGGATGAAGGGTCAAAAAGGGAATGTATCAAAGGCTTAAAGCTGCAATTTATTGTGTAGGCTGAGCTCTTATACTGCTCTCTTCCAATAAACTGGCAGTGAAATTGCAGACAAAGTCTCCATGTGCTGGTCTGTGCCCACTGTCTTACCTAGAATTACCAGAGCTGCCTGGTGTATTACATTTTATTGTCACAAATATATGGACAATTTGTCCAGGCAAAACTTGGGCACCTTGCTTAGTTCACTGGGTTGCTGTTCTTAATCATGAGTTTTCCTCAGTGTTTGCTTCAAATCTGAAAAACACATTCTCTATTATGCATTTGTGAGAAATATAGGATGGTCTTAAGATCAAATAAACAATCCCGTATACTTCTCCTTCCACCAATCAGTTGGCACTCCAAGCAGGAGGTGTCTCCTTGTACCCACCAAATTATTGTTTCAACATGAAAGTGTGTGAAGCATGTTTCCTCACTCCAGATCATGCATTTTTAATCTTTTTGAGTTCAATAGTGTGCTTTACACAACATTAGTCAAGGCTTGACATTGCCCAAAGTGATCTTCCAACAGAACACTCCCAACTAATAGCTCTCATGTTATGTACTTTTCAGAGGCAGTTCGTAACATGTTACAGCCAAAAACAAGCTAGCGTTTAGCCAATGTGCACTTGTGATCTGTTATGTGAGCTTGTGGTTTTCTTCAACATTTACTAGGCTCGTCCATTTGATGCGTGCTGCCACCAATGTAAGACTATGGCTGTATGCTCGATTTCATGCAACTGTTTGGCTAATATGATTAATTCCAATAATTAGTAAGAATGTACAAATGTGTTAAGAGTAAGTTAAGAGCTGGTGGAATTGAAAATGGTAAGTCATGACCACTAAAATATTTTAATAATTGGGTAAATGGATTTTCTTTTCCAAACATTAGCAAAATCATGTGTAATTAAAACCTTTCACATTTTAGAAGCATCTGGAGCTGCGGTGCTATTTCCAAAGCAACATGTCTTTCAGGAATACCACGCCTGTCAGTTATCATGCTTTCAGGAAGAGCAGATAAAAGAATCCATCACGAACACAAAGCCTTTGTTCTTGAGACATAAACAGAGCCTTGTCATGCATAATGCATCACATGCAATACTCACACATTTCTGCAATCATATAAAGCACGGGTGTGTTATTGGTGTGGACTAAAAATCAGCTTATTGGTAACTTTGACCTCTGCTCTGCATTCTTTCCACCAAGGCTGGGCTGTTTCCATCTGTTTCGTGTCAGCTTCCTAGCTTTCTCTAAAGCTGTGCGTTACAATAAACTATTACTTCTGGGAATAAATAATGGCAAAACTGGAAAGCTAGCTTTACATTGAAAGCTAAAATACCTAGCATACCTAAGCCTTTCCACATGTATATACAAATGCATTTAAGCAACTGTTTGTATATTTTAATCTAAACATGGGGAGATTTGCTTCTGCCTATTTGACTATGAACCTTTTTAGTACAACCGTAATCTAGGTCATCAACTGAACCTCATGTGCAACACAAGCTTTGTTTAATCAAGTCCCAGTGTTTCATATAGTTTTGGCTAGTGTTTTTGTTTGTAGGAAACCAAATGAAGATAGTTTGTATGCATTAGATCTTTGCATAAACATGGACTTGAGAGAACTCCTGACTTTACAAACAGCCACTATCGATGGGTTTAGGGCATGATGTTCCCAGATGCAATAATCAGCTATGTTTTTCCTCTTTAGGCTGTACATTAGGGGTGCCTGAGTGAATTGGGTAAACATAACATTTGGTAGAGTTTTTATGCTAAATGACCTTTCTGGTGCAACCCTCCTATTTCTATCCAGGTCTGGGACCTGCACTGGGAGTGCACTGACACATACGACTCCCAATAACTGGGCTGTCTAAGCACTTTTTATCATTTGCAGATACTTCACAGGCCAACAGCACCATGTGAGATGTAGGGATCCAGGGTTAGAATCTGAAAGTAGTGTGCTAGCATTCTTTACCACTGCATTTCATAAGCGCAATCATTAGCACTATGTCTATGGATAAATAACTTTACTTATTATAATGTATATACATCCTAGTTTGTAAAATTGAGGAAATTTCTATTACTAATAGAATTACTTCAAGCTTGCAAAAGCTTGAATTATCAGGATTTAATAATCACCACTGTTCCAGTTTTTGTCATATACTTTTTATGTGAATCTGTCATAAAAGGGAAAGCCATGTTAAATAAAAAATATTATTATCTTGGATGTAGACCTGTCCAATGTACTGCTAAAATCCATATTACAACAAGATGTCACTTGTTTTGTGTGTGCATGGGTTTATTGAGTAAGCAGTAGCATATTTGACAGGAATAATCCTCTTTGACAAGCACTATTACTAATAATTACTTACTTGTAAGTCATATTAGACTTGACTTGGTAAATATATTTTATGAGCACAAAACATGGTTCACATACTTGCATACTTTTCATGTAAGTTGAGGATTAAAAGCTCCAACCATTATGGGCAGGTCAAATTTACCAGTATTATGTGTCTTCATGGTGACTGTAAGGGGCCCTCGGTGCACCCTTTCTGTAAACATGAGCTCACCAAAAAAGTACACGTGATAAGGAGGTAGTGCCTTTTTTGTAACAGTTGTACATGTTGTGGTTACATGTAAAAGATTTAGCTGATGGTAGTTACTTTAAGTACATATGATGAATACATCTAAAAAAATAAATAAAAGACCTTGGTGTCTTTATAAATCAAATTTTTATGACCAGACGATGTGGTTTCGGTATTGTGCTTACAGATATTCAGGATGAATACCAACCAACAGTTGTCTGCAGATGGACGAGTCGGGAACTGCTGTCAGGTTGCTGGGAGGACATGATTTATTGATGCCAGAAGACATAAAGGCTATGATATATGTCATGGACCATCCGAAAGGCCACTGTAGCTCAAATTTCAGATAAATTTAATACCGATGGGGTGAATGTCAAAACACACTCACTAGACGCTTTGGTATAATTGGTTGCAGAGTCACAGACCAGTCAGTAAACTCCTCCTACTGTCTCTGGTACAACCCTCCAGACTTGAGACTGGATTTATTTCTATTCAGGTTTTGGATCTGCACAACCAGTCAGTCATCGTCTGTCACCTATTTTTCTGCCATATGCCCTTTCTAACACGATCCTCCTATTTCTATCCTGCACGTGTCTATCATAAAAGGCACTCACTGTCTGTGCAAACATGCTAACTAGACATGACAGCAATGAAGAAAGGTTGATTGGTTTGTCAAATCTTGTTTTATTCAAGATGGGAAAACATGAGAAGCGTTGGCACAGGGAGTCAGATGAACTACCTCATATTGTAAAGTACTTGCTGGTAACATCCTGGTACCAGAGGACACTTAGATTGTGTTTAAGTCCATGTCTATGTCAGAGCTGTTTACAGCGTGGTTCTCATATTTTCCTCATTGGTGTTTTGAGTAGTGTCTACTAGTTAATCGGTACATACGGATACACTTTGCTCCTTCAGCATACAATATGTACCTCCCTATCCAGTTTTTCTTCTTCTCACAAATAGTCAACTTTGTCTGTACAGTGCAACAAGCCTGTGCAAACCTCAAGTGGCTAGCTGTTGTTCCACTATCTTAAAGATCTTATGTTTATGAAAACCTGATCACAGATCATTATGGTAGTATTAAAATAGTAAAACATTTTATTAAGAATACTCCATTTCCATTTTCTCTAATGTTGAAAGGCAAAAACCAAATGGTTAAGAGGCAACAGTCAGTACAGCTATAGGGCTAAACACAGAAGACAATACAGACGTGCAAGCAACAGTTGAGCAAAAAAGCCATATAAGAAGTTACATACTTGACAAAGTTCAAGGAGTCAACTGAAAGACAGGGCCGATGTCTCCACAGCATCGCAGAGAAATGGCTTAGCCCCTGATGTAATGCTATAACAGCAGTCTAGCAATAAACAGAGACCTCTGTTAGATATCATATTTAAATACACATATGGCATGTATATCAGTACTGTGTTCTATCCAAACTTCCTACCAAGAAGGCCTGGTGTAGTCTGCTTATTCATCACATTACACTCCCATGTGGGAGCTTACATAAGACTGGAGAGTTACACTCTCTTCAGTTGGGGCATTCATCAACAGACGGTTACACTAGATTTCCAAAAGGATTTGCTCATCTGCCTTCACACACACCTGAGTGAGATCCCATTCTTAATCAACAGGGTTTATTATGATGTTGACCCACCCTTTGCAGTATTGACATCTTCAACTCTTCTGGAAAGGCTTTCTTCAAGATTTACCAGTGCATTTATGGGAATTTTTGATCATTCTTCCAAAAACTCATTTGTGAGGTCAGACACTGATGTTGGAAGAGAAAGTCTGGCTCGCAGTCTTCACTCTAATTCATCCCATAGTTTTCCTTTGGGTCGAGGTCAGGACTTTGTGACCTCTGCACACTATGCACCTCAGTATCCACTGATACAGCAATGTTATTTTAGATGACCTACTACTTTGCTGCCATTCTTAATCACTTCCACATTGTTATGATGCCATTGACGGTTAACGGTGGAATATTTTTAGTGAGGAAATTTCATGACTGGACTTGTTGCACAGGTGGCATCATATGATATGGTACCACGCTGGGAAACACCAAATAAAAGTATTCATTTAGCAAAAAGCTTTTATCCAAAATGACTTACAGTACTAGGGCAGTATACAGTTTGAACAATTGAGACTTAAGGGCCTTGCTCAAGGGTCGCAAAGAAGCAGTCAGGTAGTGGTGGGGCTTGAACCAGCGATCTTTTAAGTACTAGTCTAGCACCTTGACCACTACGCTACAGAAGTCAGATTATAAATCAATAGCAATGTATTAAGCACCACCTCACTTACAATACAAACAGCTATAATAGCAATACCGCTTCTTTAAATTGATGCCTCTGATGCTCTTGTGCCTTTCACATGTGATAGAGGAACAATTGAAGATGGCCATGTCCTTCTTTTCTTTCTTATTATTCCTTAAAGTCTCTAAAGAAATAGGATGTGTAATATTTGCTATTTGGAAACTGCAACTGAATGTTGAACCAAATATGTAAAATGCGACGTTTCCAATGTATAGATTCCTGTGGTGCAGTATGTTTTTAAATGTGTGTTGTCATATTTAGGAGCTCTTCCCTAGCCAAGTGACTCGTACTGTACCCAACTGCCCATGGAAAGATGTATTACTCTTAAAGCTGCTTCTGCTGTTTTATATAGAGAGTACGACCAAAGCCTCACCAAACTCTTCTTCCTTTCACTACTACCCTTTAAATTTGTACTGTATTGTACTGTTGGGTGCCATGCCATGTGAAAGGCACATACGGCTCCATATTTGCCAAAGAATGCCCTTCATTCCCAACAACCCCATTTTAGCATTATTAGAACCAAAAAAATAGAGTTGCTAATAAATTATCTAGGTGGTCACAATAAATATTGGATCTGTCTAGCTTATACAGTTTGAACCTGTAAAGAAAGAATGTGTTTTTTAAAGAAATTCTTTTTCCACTTGATTTAGAATTGACAATTAGTCGTCTTCCAGTGCTGGGGATCCCTTTTGCATTTGAGGAGGTTTCTATTCAACATGTACTATATTAGTTGCTACGATAATACTAGCTGTAATGTTTTGACAAAATTGGCTAGTATTACAAAAATCAGAGAGTATAATATGGCATGGAAATGTTGAAATACTATAACTGCTAGCTGTTAAGTAGTCATATTTGGCACAAGTGATCCTAAAGTATTGAGAAAAGCTTTTGCTAATTCCACTCACAACTTGTTCATGTTTTAAACTCTTGGTTAAAATAAACCACACCACATGAGAGTGTAATGTGCTGATGTAAACTGAGGCTAAAGTAAGCAGAGGGATTTAATAGTGGGTTTACCAGACGGTGGCTGTGCAGACGCTGAGGAGCATCCTGTTTGCTCCACTAATCCATTAAAATTCCTGCAGGAAAGTTTACAGAGTGGAAAAAGGGCTGCCACGGCAGTGGATGGGCTGGGTGTGATTTACAGAGATGTGCAATTGATTTTCTGCATATGTAAAACATGCATTTTAAAGTTGCCTATATATATACAACGCACTTGTGTATACGGCTTTCCAAGTATATGTGAAATCTTTTAGCACATGCACATAAAGACAGCACCCTACTATATATTTGGGCTACTGTAAGAGTACCACCTTAAGTCTTCATTGAAGCCTTCTGGAGATGGCAATTGCAGTTAGAGCTAACAATGGTTGTTATATTATATTACCATATTGACCAAAGGTATGTTTGTTGAGAACTTAAAAGTTAGGAAATTTAAGACGTGATGATAATTCCCTAGCACACCAGAGCCAAGATTTGAAATTCACTGGTTTGAATCTCTGCTCTGCTTCCGACTGGCTGCAGCCAATTAAATTGTTACATTGTAGAAGATGGATGGAATAAAAAAACAAGGCTACCTTAATTTTTTCTTAATATAATTTTTTTAATGCAACCGGAAGCAGTCATGCAGGAAGGGGGTGGGTGTCTTAGGTGTAGTTGTTTTAACAGGACAGGGACCTAGATCAAAGATCCAAACAACATAGGTGATTTTGAAAGGGATTTTTCAGGCTTAAGTCAAGGAGAAGCTGAGCTTTTGGAATGACCTAAACAAAAAAAATGTGGAATGTAATGAAAAGTTAGATATGTGCAGGAAAGCCAACAGATATGGTTAACTTTGCCAAGTAGAGATTTCAAATATTCAACAACAGACAAAAGCTTGTTGCAACTATTCCATAAAATACACACAAATATGTAAATTAAAATCAGTGCTTATGTATTTTTAACCTTATTTATTGTCTAGTAATATTGCAACCATTGAATAGCTACTAATGGGGACAATTTATAAGCAGGTACTGCAGGTTCTCAGATGAATGAGTTCCAATCATTGAGTCAACAGACTCTCTTTGACATATACCTTCCTCATCTGTAGGTACAGGAATTGTTCCAGAAAGTAAATATGGTCAGACCCAAACAGAAGAAGTTTTATAGAAATTCAAATGACCAGACATAATAATAGAAATTTTTAACAACAACAAAAAAGCTACGATGGCACGACCGTATCCGATAATGCTTTATCAGTTCCAGGTCAGAAGGGAGTTTAGGACAGCTCTTTCAATGTCAGAATGACTGGAGTGTGTGTGTGTGTGTGTGTGTGTGTGTTGCTGCTGTATCCCTTTCCACCAGCTTTCATGCACTGCCAGCACTAAAGAAGAGATGAAACTGGAATGTGGGAGCTCAGAATAACATTTTCCTACAGCATTATACACACAAAGGCACCTTTTCTCTGGGATAAAGAACTTTGTTTGGATTGAATTGATGATTTATTAGACAAAAATGCAATATTGATTCAGCATAACTTTGTGGCTTGGTTATTATTTATGGATTTGGTTATAATTTCTTTATTTCTGTACATTAACTGGTTTATGGTATTTGGGGTTGCTGTGGGTCCCAAGCTTAAAGACATTGTCAAGTCAATTTTATTTGTATAGCACTTTTGACAAAGTCTGCAAAGCTTATTACAGCCAAGAAGCCAGAACTGGATGATCCGAGAGACCGTGATGGACGGTATGGGATAACGAGATCTGTGATGTATAGAGGAGTGAGGCCACATACATAGGGTGCCTCAAATGTACCTAACTGTCTTTAGACTGTGATAGGAGATCAGAGCACCCAGAGAAAACCCTCACATGTGGAAAATATGTCAAACTCCACATAGAAAGGTCCCAGACTGCTCCACCTGGGAATAAAAAAATCAGAAAGGCCAAAACAGCAAAAATATCATATTACAGTATCTCCATATTCATTTATCTTCATGTCCCTTATTGCACTAAATGCTTTATCTTTTCTAAATAAAACACCTTTTATCTTAGGGACTGGGCACTCAGAAGACGCAGTGGTAAATCTACTACTGCGGAAATCTAGTTCAAAGCCAAACAGTCAAGCTGTGTAGACCATTGACATGGCTGACGCTGAGGACGATGACCAAATAGCCTAGCTATAGCGAGGTGCACTTGTTGGTGTTTTTTCTTTTCTGGTCCCAAGCCAAAATCAGTTTCATAGTCAGCTGAGTAATTTAACATCTCCATGCCTCAGGAAATGTTATGTTATAAATTAAATACCTAAACATGGAAAATAACTATAACTATAAATGTCTATGACAGAGAACATTGTTAAACATGGTTAGGAGATTGTGGCTTTATGACATGATACATTACATCTGAGGCCATTGCTATTAATACAGAGCTGCATTCTCTTCACTGTTGTAACTGCCTCCACTCTCACAGGAAGCTTTTAACCAGATTTCACAATATGACTAATGAGTATAACGTCCTGGTACTGATGTTGGTTAAGAAAGCCTGGCTCAGAGTCTGCATTCCAAATGTGTCATCATTCTATTTTACTTCAGCCAAAACTGTGTAACTAAAATAAAATAAACTACCTGTACCAAACTTCACTCATGGCACCAAAAGTGGCTATCACTGTCACCTCACAGCACGAAGCCCTGCAGAGTTTGCATGTTCTCCCCATGTCTGCATGGACTGTGGAAGCAACCCACACAATCAAGTTAATTGTGGAAGCTAAATTGCCATAAAGGGGAATGTGTATGTGTCTGCCCTGCAATACTTAGGCCCACTATACAGGGTATTACTGTGTGCCTTGTACCCATAAAAAGATGGGATATGTTCCAGCCCCCCCTCTCCCCAAAATAACTGAAATTACATAAGCATTTAAAAAAGCTCATTTTTACATGCTCAGCTGAGTGGCTGTCGTCTTTAAGCAATTCCACTTCACAATAACAGCTCTGACAGATCCCTGGGGCTAGGGCAGCTCTTGTGAGGATGAAATTTGACAAACTGACCCTGTGGAGAGTTGGCAGGCTATGAAGTTGACGCATTGCAAGTCTCTAAGCTTGTCATAACCATCAATTTTACTGCTAATGTTTGGTAATGGCAATGTACAGTATAAAAGATTGAATCACTTTTGGTTCATTTTATACACAGCTGAGATAGATGAATGCACCCATCAGGAGCGTATTTCTAGTTTTCAGAGATGTTATTGAAATCCTAAACAAATCAAAGTTTTTTCAACCAGAGTAAGATACAATACGAGTGTAAATAAAATAATTTTACCATAACAACCATTTCCTCTACAGCACTAGACAACATGAATTTACCATGTGGTGGTGAAAACTAAAGGTGGGTGGCTGTGTGCAGGGCCTTCAGAACTGGCTGTTCCCTGTTGAATTTCACAAGTTTATGGGGCCTGGCCAAGGCGTTAATCGTGAAACCAGCAAAGTGACTCAGATATTAAACAAATAACCGAGAAAGTGGAGGATGGTGGGTCCGGATGGGTTTGTTGTCTTGATCTTGTATCATTACATTGATGTGCAGATGTTCTTGAGATGTTCTGTAGGGGCGTGTTACTGAATCTCTCCCTCATGAGATTGTGATATCTCAAACACATTCATCTTAGTTCAGGGAGCAGCTTATTCCAGATCCCGGTTTTATTTAGTTACCATAACAGTGTTTGTCTGGAAAGACATTTAGCTTGGTTTTGCTTTCATTCCACAAGAAAAACAATAGTAGGAACAGGTGCTAATGCCAGGCAATAAGACCTGCTAATATGTTTCCCTTTAGCTCAAATACCGGCATTTTGTTTAAGATAAGACCTTAAAGCTTGATAAATCAGGTTTCTGCTACTAACAGAAAATTTGTTTACTAATTATTGATTTTATTTTGTGGTGGCTAAGTAGGTAGCACTGTCACTTGGAATGTCCCAGGTTTCCTCCCATAGTCCAAAGAAATGCCAGTAAGGTGAATTAGATGTGTGACGTTGGAAATGTAAACTGATGAATCTGGTGCTACCAGTAATTACCGTTCCTATCATGAATGTACCCAAGAATGTAAAACATGACTTAACAAGCTCCTGAATGTCACTGATTGTTGTTTTTGTTGTGTAATCCTGCTGCCTCTCCATAAGGTAGAATGCTGGCTGTGGCAGCTTTGGGGTCTAAATACTTGCTATGTCGTGTATTAAACAGAAGGTTGACAGTAGAATCTAGTTCAAAATAGGTTTTTCTTGTCTTGGGGAAGTGTTTTGAATAGTCAAATGTACTTTATTGGATATTATAAAAGTGTTTATCAAGCTTATTCAATACAATAAGACTAATATTATTTTTTTTCTTGTTACGCATCACAGCAATGTGTGATGTGGAACAATCTGAAATCTAACCCTTTTGCCCCAGAGAAGTGTGGGAAAGGAGCATAAACAGACGCTTTGTAGATAGGATCACCTATGGCTGACTTATCCACATAGTCCATGGTATCAGCACTTCTGCCAGCTCTCAAAGGAGCTTTCAGGTCATCCCTGACTAATGAAAACAGTGAAGCTGACAGATCTTCATCCCACATTCAACTTGGATTTAACTAAGTAATCATGGACAACATAGTCATGAAGGAAGGTGACAATGAGCATGTCTTATGCTCAAATCCACAAATTTACTTTCGGTTAGTCAAATATTTCCACACATAGCATGTAGCATGTGATGGATTTCTGCATTAAGTTCTGTAATATTATGTAACTTTCTGGCATTAGCTATGAATTCCTCTATGATGTTTATAATTGATTATAATTGGTACTTTTTGAGCCTGTATAAATGAGGCTACTTTGACCACTCCCTATAAATAACATGTGGATTAGGAAGAAATCATAAACTGTTACAAAGTAGGTAACATGAATCTCAAAGGAAATTAATTTTTGATTGTTTGTACATGTCATTCATGCACATGGAGCACAACGAACCTCTTAAGCCAGTAATATCAAACTCATGATGGTAATAATGATTTTTACAGTTTTAATACTGCTGTTACATAAATAAGTGCATTGTACAACTGTACTTCAAAAGCCAAAGGTAAAACATAGTGATTTAGGGTGGTAATTAAAATTCCATACAATGCTCTACTGCCACCTGGCGGATTTAAGGTGAATAGTTAGTTTCTGACGTCTAACCCCGTACAGGTACTCAGTAAAATGATGTATTTTTTAATGAATTACTTTTGATAAGGTGTTCGCCCAGTTCGTGACTGTAGAATTATTAAATACTACTATATGTGAGCAAATATTTGAAGGTTTAAAACATTAACCAAATTATTGACCTACAATAAAAGCAGTTGCTTTGATTTGTTATTAATGTACTGTATAACACCAAAGTGGAATTAAAAAGCCCACAGCAGCTTTAAATTGTTTCATTTATACATTCAACTGTTTAAGGGACTAGATAGTAACTTGCTATAACTGGTTAAACCACATTTATCAGTATTTACGAATGAAAGGGATTTAACCCTGTGTGTTAATTTCAAGTCAAGGTTTTGACTGGGTCGTTTAATTACGATCATATATGTATAAGGGCCCTTTGTTGTATACATGGCCTTGGTGACTTATAAATTGATATCTAGTCTCTTTAAAAAGTTAGTTTTGTAGATACTGTGAAATCATGTGAGGGACTGTGAAATACTGTATTTGCTTTTTACTGAACATTATGAGTAGCTTGATGCCCAAAAGGTTATTTTTTATTGTTAATTGCTTGCCTGTAAATCTTAATGATTAAAGATGATTCAGGTGCTAAAGGCCAGATGTGCACTGATGTTTCTCAGTTTGGCTTGTCTCTTTCTTGTAATAATTGATTGTAATAATTTATTATCTGAGTCTAGAAATATTTGCATTTTTGCACTAGGTAGATTCCTTGGTAGATTCACAACTGTTCCACTTCCTTCCATTTAATGATGGCTTCTGTTGTGGATAAGTCCTTTGGCCATTTAATTGTTTTAAAAAGCCCTTCCGGACTGATATAAAAGTATTTAAACAATTTAGCTGATTCCACTTTGTCTAAAATGTACGATATTGTGGCATTTTTTAAAGCAATACATTCCCTGCTTGACTTTGGTAAAATTATATAAGAGTAAGATTGATGTTAACTGGGTCAAATTAACCCTAGCTGTTTATTTAGTGTTCCATTTCCATTTATATTTTTCGACATTTAGCAGATGGATTCATCCAAAGCGACTTGGTTGTGACAGTGTACAGTCTAAGCAATCGAGGGTTAAAGAACTTGTTCAAGGGTCCAACACTGGAAACCTGTGGGTAGTGGGACTCGACTGGGCAGCTTTCTGATTGCTGAATCAGTACTTTAACCTCTAGGCTACAGCAGCCATATTTCTTTACAATATTGCACCCTCTCTCCTTGCAGCTATAACAGCCTCTGGCCCTCAG
>JAYDZG010000011.1:17788337-17800294 GCA_034509265.1 Microcambeva bendego
TTAAGAGTTTTGTTGCTGGCTTGGCAGAGAACGGGGGAGCAAAATACCGCTTGTGGCTGCCAGTAACTGACATCTGTTGCACTTTTGTTTTTAAATTGGAGAAATTACAATCCAACATCATCCAATCCAACAAAATATACATTTTACTCTTTACTCTGGGCAATATGGAGAATATTAAACTGCTTGCTATGCTTCAGCCTACATATGATATGCTTTTTGTGTTTTGCAGAGGTGGGTGGATTGTTAAAAATACATTTTCAGATTTAGTAATTCATTTAGAAGTGGTTAAGGATCACCTTGTCAATTTTAAATCTAAGGAAAGTTAATTCAATAATCGTTAAAAACATACTTCCATTGTTTAAATCCGTATCGTCAAAATCTGTGCTAATGAGAACAATCTCGATAGATTACGCAGGACGGAAAATTACTGCTTTATTTATTTTATTTCATAATGTTTGACTGCTTTATTCTGGTCTGAGTGATGGTGGCTCCAGTTTCTTCAGTATCACTGGGCACAATGTAGTAACACTCCCTTTACAGGACGTCAATCCATTCTTGGGTCTTGGCCACACCCTCCATCCTTTCTCAAACATTATGTCTATGTCAGTTATGTCAGTATAGAGTCGCTTATCTGTCTTATGGCACAGCTGGATCCCTGTCATGGAAGGCTAGTGTAAACCAGTGAACAACCAGAGCAGATTTTACTTCACTTGCTTGTTTATTGATAGTGTTTGATTTTGTGAATTATTGTTTTCCTTTTTGCAACTGCTTTATATTGGTTAAACTAAAAATGTTCACATATGGGAAACATTCAAATAAACAATGTAAAGAGATTTGGAAGCATGTAATATAAAAATCACTCAATATTGGACTTGGTGTACTTTTGAGACATACCTAGGAGCACTTCTTTAGCTTACCACTTTCCTTTAACTTTAACCCTAACTAAACACTGGAACTGGCAAGATTAAGCATAAAACAGAAAAAAGTGAGTCTTTTAGTGGTTAATGAAGGGTAGACATCCAAAATCCATTAAATGAAGATCCGTAAAATTTAGGATTCATTGTTTTTTTTTTTTTGTTTTTTTTGTGTGACCATATTTTTTTGGGATTGAAAAACTCCAAGAGTAGTCCGCCCGAGTAGTGCGGTGGTCTGTAAAGCTAGTCTTCCACAGCTGAGACCTGGGTTAGAATACTTCAATCTGGCGTCTTGGTGTCATCACTTACATAATTTTCATGATGGTGTATGATGGCTGGATGGCCAAGGCCATGCGATTAATTGGTGCACAATCCAGGGTATATCCTTCCAGTGTAACCAGACCCGCCTTGGCTTTGATCAGGGACACTGACGAAAATAAAATGGGAGTAAAGTTTGCTGTGCAAAACGGACTCTTTTTACCCGCTGTACCTCTAGGCCTAATTTCCCTGCCATCAAGGTAACAGATGAGCAGCAATTTGCAAAATCATTATGTGAAATTAAATTGCTAATCTTTTTTTACATGTCTGGATTGGTCTTTAGTAACCACTTTCCCAAGCCTGCTGCCATCTTTATTGTGGCAGTGAACTCCTTCCCACACACAGGCTGTTACACCAGGCGAGAGGAGACCAAGCTGTCAGCTTGTATTCTTTTCCCGCTCAGCCTCTCACTTTTAACTCACAACGTGCGACCTTCACCGCAGAGACGCTAACTGCACTGCAGCGCGTTGATTAAACTTTCACTTAATATAATGTCATCACCTTGACTTTTATTTCTCTGCTGAAATAAACACCCTGCAGATTCGAATTGCATAAGGAAAAAAACACTGGCAAGAACTGAGCTCTGGGTTAAAGCTGTATAGTGGAATATCAGCCATACCAGGAGTAGGCAACCTATGCCAGACGTGCTACAACTATACCAGGAGTAGGCAACCTACGCCAGACGTGCCACAGCTATACCAGGAGTAGGCAACCTACGCCAGACGTGCCACAACTATACCAGGAGTAGGCAACCTACACCAGACGTGCCACAGCTATACCAGGAGTAGGCAACCTTCGCCAGGCACTGGAGGCATGGTACATGGCACGCTGACAGGAGTGGGGTGAAAAGTAATGTGCTTCATGTTTACGGCTGTGCCTTATTCGTGTGATACATCCGTAGATAGACTATAAACACTTGAGAGAGATTTCCACTCAGTCCACACAGCAAACATTTCCATGTAAATAAGAGAACATATGAGACTCCATGCACCAATGTTTTCTTTTCTTATACATCTGGACAAGCTTAATGTGAAAGACATGGACTGGTCAATTGTCAATTTTGTGATTTTGAACTGAACTTCCAGAGCTCAGTTTGGTGAATTGTGCACTTTACTTGAGAACAAATGTATAGTTCCCTTTCATATATTATGTGGTGTTGTATATTGATGTATTCCATGGCTCCACAAAAAGTTTATCTACATTTTGTTTAGTATCAAAAAGGTTGCTATTCACCAATTGATCCGATTTTAAATTTTATGATGCATGCAGTAAATCTGACCTGACCATATTGGATATGAGTAACAAGTGTTCATCAACAGATGAACTGGAAGATGAATTGGATGCCGCCAACCATATGATCACGTCAAACAACAATGGCTTCTTTCCCCCTAACCAATAGCTTCTTTTTCTGCTCTGAGAAACAAAGAATAAAGCTCTGACTCTCATCATTAATGAATGTCTTTAGGTATTCACCCAACCGGGTCAACTAACAATGAAATGAGAGTAACCTGACCTGCATCAGAACTGCACCACATGGTGAATACAAATCGCAGGTGCGAAAGCACAAGACCACAAACATAAGTTCTGTAGCCTTGTTTGTGTTCTATCAATCATATTCTCAAATAAAATTAAAAATAAGAAGCAGGATGATGTGAACTTTTTTTAATGAACTGGGTTTTATTGTGTTTGGCATAGATGAATACAGTATTGATGAAAAGTTAACAAGGCACTGGTTGTCTGACTGGACGGCTTTCATGTGTCAGACTATGTAGAGCTTGCCTTTATTGAGAGAACAAAGAGTTTCGCTTCATCTGAACTTTTTTGAGAACAATGTAGTTATCTCAAACTGATTTTAGATTTGGTTATGCGGCAGGACAAAGGCACACAAAAGAGCAAGTCGACATCAAACAGATTTTAGCAGTAATTGCTGGTATGCATTTAATTTGGAGTGAAATGAACAGGAACAGTCTAATTCCTCTCAATTTTGGTGGGCAGAAAGAGGGCATTGAGGCACAGATAACTCACGTGTCAGTTTCTTTTAACTGACTCTTATCTGCACCTAGTTCAGCAATAATTCGCTCCAGGTTGGAGTCTTTCTATTTGTCAAGGTTTTGCCATCAAATACTTTCCAGTGCCTAAGTTTGGCACCTGCTGTCTTTGGAACAATAATTTTGAGTTCAGTCTGGGACAGTTTTCTGCTCTTGTGGCATGCCAGTAAATATTTGTTTTATGAACTGTTTGATAATAGTAATTATCAATATCCTGGTGATAGGATGCAGAGCAGACCCCATGCAACAGAATCACACTAGGGACAAGTTGCATTACTCAATGGTGTGATCCATTTGTATTTCACATGGACTGAGGCGGGATACATTTGTGCTTCTGTAGATGTTTCAGGTTTCTTTTCTTTGGTCGTCCATCAGCTCTCCGTATGGTTCAATATAGTCTTGAATGTTTTGAAATGGCCTTGTAACTGTACAATTTTTTTAATCGTGTTTTTCTCCAAGACTTGATCAGGAAAAATTGTCTAGTTGAATAATTGTCTAGTTGAAAAGTTGAATAGGGGAATCCTTTCACCAACAAGAGCGAAATTAAAGAGCGTGTTAAACGTCCTTGTCTGTGTAAATCGTTTAATGAATCCAAAAGTGTTTTTTAGTGTTTTTTTTAATACTTTTTAGTGTTACAATGTAGTGCTTTCAAAACCCAGTATTCTGAAATTTCTAAAAGGTAGATTATTCTTTCAATTAATTTATTCAATCATAGAATTATTAAGCAGTTTCTCATAGTTAAATTATATAAAGAAAATGTGCTTCTAACTTTGGAGCACTTGTTTACAGAAGGTTCTTTACTGTTTCATTGGTTGTGTAGACACAGAGCTCTGACCTTAGCCCCTGTGAACAAGTCTGTAATAAACATCAGTTGAGGCTTTCTCAAACAAAATTGGTCCCCAGCCATAAAAAAGCTTGTTTGACTGAATGGGCAAAAACAACCCCCAAAACATTTTAAAGTCTGTTAGATTGGCTGTTCTAGTCTAACAAGCTCACATTCAGGTGTCCAAATACTTTTGACCATGTAGTGTATTTTTATTGTAAGATGGTATACATCTTCATATCTCCCAGTCGTGTGTGTGTGTGTGTGGTGGGTGGAGATCCATTTGGAGGTATTCTGATCCCATCTTAATAATGCTTCCTTTTCTGGAATAATCAGAAACTCAAGCCAAGTCAACAGCAGGAAAAGGAACTGTCTATTGTTACACATCGGCTCACAGGATATTTAAGAAAAGAATTTTCTTTCCACCTCCTGTTTTTTTCTTCCAGCAAACCAGAACCAAGTCTCCAGAACATTTGGAATGCAGTAAAAATGAGAATATGTGATATATATATATATCTGACAGAATAGCTAAATAGCTTTTGAATGATCATTGCAAACTTACTTGGGCTTTTACTAAAGACAGAAGCATATCGTTTCCACATAGGTTTGTGATAATGCTTTTAAGGAGCCCTTACTGGAATGTTTTATTTTTTCAGTAGAACCATGTAGGATGGCAGATCTGTGCGTGTCGTGATTCGGCCACTATCTCTCGTGTTACCCCACAGAGCTATTACCGTCATCAGCCTTAAGAGCTTTTGACAGGGAGGAGCAGAGCTCTGTGCAATTAGCTCCATCCCTCTGGACTCCGAGCTTCCTCTGATCGATTTTTTTTTTTCCTTCTCTTGATTTTGCCAGGCAGGGGATCAGTGGGCTCCGGAGGGGCTTTGGTTTAATCTCTGACAGGTTTTAGCACTGTCTGTTGTTTTTGACAGTATCAGATTCACTGTACTTAATTATTTTAATTATCTCATTGTGAACGTCTTCTAATGACATGAAAACCTTGTTAGAAATACACAAGGCGTGATGGACGCAAGTAATTCTGGTGGAGTATGAGAGTGATGCAAGGTTTGGATGCAAATGCGTCAGTGTTTACAAAGGAGGGATTAATGTCACTAATTTAAGCTTTGCGTGCACAAGAAATTATCTGCCAGTGGGTATCCTCTCACCATGAGGCTTCATTACATGTTAGATTTTGGCACAGTACGATCCAGAAGGATACAGCATCTGCTTTTGTTTGCGTACTGTTTTTGCAAGTGTGGCCCTGGAAACATAATGAAAAAAATGCTTTTGTTTGTTGATTTGTATTTTAGAACACTCTTTTTCACCACAGTGCTTAACACGTGGTGGAATTTGTCCTCTGCATGTTAACCCAATTCGTGCAGTGAGACCCACATGGACACTTGGGGGCAGTGCGCACACATGCCCGGAGGGGTGGGCAGACGATGTTAGGGGTCGAGTACTTCAGTCATGACATGTCAACTCTGACAATCGAACCGGCAACCTTCCGATCACACGCCCAATTCTCTAAACACCATGGTTTTATACTTTTGGTTACATTCATTAGAGTACCGGTTATTCATAACACAAGATGTATCAGTTCAGCAGCAGTGAGCCTTTAGTTGGAAAGAAAATACAAATGCAAGATGTTCCACCGCACACCAGTGCCGAGTTTCTGAAGTCCTCTATTCAAAACTCTGTCGGCTGTGCACCATCTAGTAGGCAGTGCCTGTGGCAGACAGGCTTCTGCTAAAGCAGGACAATCACTCAATCTGGCTGGGGTGTTCGAACACTGATTGGCAGAGAGGAGTCTGTTTGGCTGGAAAAGGGTTCCATTAAGGGCCACACGTGTGTCAGGGGATGTGTGAACAGCAATATTCGAACCTCGACTGCAGATCAGGGATCCCCAGCAGCAGAAAATAGACTTCACAAACTGGTCTAAAATGCTTTTAGAATAACAGAAAATTCACAATGTGTTTACAATCCTAGAATCAAAAAATTGGAAGCTGCTGAAAGTTTAAGAAACCTAATTGGCTCAGTGGTAAAAAAAAAAAAACTATATCTAATCTATAATTTGCTTTATTTCAATGGGCACAAAAGATAAAAACTTGCGATACTAACTTTCTAAAGTGAAATATAAAGTTAATGTATGTTTTTTTTTTTAAATATTTTATGAACAAAAGAGCAATAAATAGAGCAAAAAAGAGCAGCAGTTGAAATCAGTAAAAGCTTAATAATGCTGTGACATGTGTTACTTGTGTGTAGCTTCAGTATAATTGTAGCTATTACATGAATGGTAGCAAATTGGATCAGTTTTCTAGATGTAAGTAATCAAATTGAGGTTAAGAAACCCATATATAAAGTTTTAAGCAAATTGGCCAAGCGGCTTACTTCAAACTTTTAATGAAACGAGAGAATGGAATCACAGCTGCATATTAGGATATATTTACTGATAAAATTGGAATTTTTATGCGCTTGTAATCCGATCCTGGGGAGCCCCAACAGTCTCCAGGTCTGTAATATGCTTGCCCTTTCAGCTATCATGCAAACTTGTCGGCCCTTAATTAATAGTGACGTCAGTTGTGAATTGATGCTAGTTTGAGGAATTAATAGTCAACCTCGTTGAAATCTTTTTAATCATTTGTTGAATAACAGGGGGCTCTTTGTAGTCATTAGTTTGGTGAGGGATCCTGCAGTGCATTTGTGCTTCTGGTCACGAACAAATAAAATACTAATGCTATAGTCTAACATTTGACTGTAAAATATCCATTTCCAAAATTTTACCATCCATGAGTGTCTTGACTGCCAGCTAAGAGTGGTCATCACACAGCAACATGGGTCACCGTGGGCCGATTTTGTGTTGGTTTCTTCTTAAAAATCACCCAAATACAACCCAAGATTAGAAAAAGTTTGGGCTTATATTTAATTGCAATATGTGATGATGAGCAGTCAAAAAACAAAAAATGTTAAAATATTTCTGCTCCTACATTTTCGAGAAGTTAAGCCTGAGGCAATTTAGGACCAGCAGTGAGGTTAAAACAAGTAAGGTCAACAGGTGATTGTGATCATTGTTTGCCCATCAATGACTCCTGGATACTGCTGTTGTAACAAAGATAGTATCAAATCGAATAGAATGGCTTTATTTGTTATTACACATACACACATGTACAGTACAACAAAATTCTTTCTTCACATATCCCAGCTTGTTTGGAAGCAGGGGTCAGATCACAGGGTCAGCCATTGTACAGTGCCCCTGGAGCAGAAAGGGTTAAGGGTCTTGCTCGAGGACCCAACAGTGGCTGCATTTGAATTGCCCATCTCCGGTTGATAGCCCCAAGCTCTAACCTCTAGGCTATTATTGAAATATTTAAAAACGATGAAAGATAGAAGAAACAACTGGAAGAGAATTGAATATTTATCTGTCTGCATTGAAAATTGCCTCTCAACAATAGCTCATATAACCGCATCGGCAAGAGATTACTTTGGCACGCTCTTGTCAAGCACTACATTACAGGTACATGCACAAAGGCCACTTAAAACTTAACCGTGCAAATAAGAAGCCTCATGTTAACCACGTCCAGAAGCGGCATCGACTTATCTGGAAAACGACGACCCTGGACGACCCTGGGGCAAAATAGTAAATGCTTTACTGTCCCAAGTTTTTAGGAATGTGTTGCAGGCCCTAATGCAGGAATGGATGTTTATTAATAAATGAAATGAAGTTGACCAGACAAAACTTCAAATATCTCAGGTTGATACCGCCTGCTGTTATAAAAGTCAAACTAAAAGTTCGAAACACATTTTTATTTTGGTTTTATGGCCTTTGACTTTTTGCTGGCCCAACTTTTTTATGATTTGGGGTTGTACATTTAGAAGGTAAAAAACTTCTCTTAATGGATTCACGTGTGTGTGGGTTTGTCAGTGCCCTGTGTTGGGTCGGGCTGGACACACCACACGCAATTAGTAAAAACGAACGAATGAATAATACATTAGAGCGGATTTCACTAATGATTGAGCACTTATGCAATTTATAAGCACAAATGGTAACATAATAGCATTATAATGCATGTGGTCATTTAGTATTTCAGGGTTGTGGGCGATGAATGGCTGTAAGTTTAGTTTTGATGTATCGTTAGCCAATTGCTTGTGACTGGGCAGAGTCAATGCTTATTCTCATGCTGATTAAATGTTCCTGACACCACACTGTCTTCTTGATTTATTGGAGGAATTTTATACATCCTGAAACATGATCTTTGTTAAGTTTAATGACATGACAGTGAAAATATTAGTGATTCAGCATTCCTGAATTTAATTTATTGCTGGGATTCACAAGTTGATGATCCATGTTATCCCAGTATGATTTAACAATCATCCAAAGAATATTTTGTGAGGTCTCATAAATACATGATGTGGTTCAGTTTTAAGCTGTCATATTTAAATGAGAAACATTATAATGCCTAAAAAATGTATGTAAACATGTTCCGGATTTTTGGGCATCCTAATTGGCTCAAATCCTGTGTATGTATCATTATTATTATTATTATTATTATTATTATTATTATTATTATTATTATTCCACCAAAGTAATTTCTTTGTTGTGGCTCAATAGATTGCTGACCAGATTTCAGGTTTGCCAGCAGAACCCTACAGCCATCCGCATTGTTTGTTACATACAGACAGGAAAATGAACTGGCCAACTCAACCAAACACTCACAGAGAGAGAAAGGGAGATTTGACTTATGGGTCGAAGTAAATTTTAGCTTAAATTTTAAGCTTTTTTAGATCTAACCGGCATATCAGGCTGCAACTAGCTGTGGTGCCAAAAATTAGGGCTGAAGTCATGTAGTGTGAACTAGGCATAACCAGTCATTCAGGATTCCAAACCTTCCAGGTGCCATGTTGCGGATGGCTCTAGGGTTCTGCTGGTATCGGTCAAACCTGAATTTGTCAATT
This sequence comes from Microcambeva bendego, assembly GCA_034509265.1. NCBI lineage: Eukaryota > Metazoa > Chordata > Actinopteri > Siluriformes > Trichomycteridae > Microcambeva > Microcambeva bendego. Next base: position 17,797,391 of record JAYDZG010000011.1, read on the forward strand.
ATATTGCTGCATGATTTTTTTTACTTCATAAAATGTATCTCCAGTGTGTCATGAACGCATATTTTCAGTTCACTTCTTCAGATTCTTGACTCAGGAATGTCACTGACGATGCTGCCGTAGGTTCGTTAGGGTGTTCGTTAGAGTGCCTTGGATAAGTTCTTAACTACAAAGACACAACGTTGTTACACTCAGCAGTTCCACACTGAGGGTCGAGGAGGTTGAACGTTTAACAGTATTTCTGACCTTTTTGTTCCCTAAAAAACATAATACCTATGTGGCATTGCAAAAAGAAAAGATGTAAATATAGCCATGCCGGGCATAATCCATGCAGGTCATGTAGCCAAATCCACTCAGATTCATTTATTATTCTCCTGGATTTTTTACGCTGCACATCAGCAAACACACTTTAATCGCTCATTATTTGTTAACATGCATATTTTGGACGTGGTATCATTAAGCCCCTCATCGTTATTTGTGAGAGCAGAGCAGCTCGCTGTAGATTCCAGTTGTTGATTGATGGTGTAGTGTGAAACCCCTAAGTTGCCGATCAGTTGTGTAGTGTGAAGGCTCCACTGACCTCAATGGCTCCCAATCGCAAGGGTCCCAGTCGTGAACTGTGAACTGTACGACCGGGCGACTGGGAAAGTTGGGTATTGTGAACTGGGTCCCAAGGACTCTATGAGCACAGAACTCCAATGATGCTGGTATTTATTTACAGGTCCATAATAAGTCCTTGACCCCCTCTGTGACTGGAGTTGTACACAGAGATTGCATTGTTGAATGATGCTCGGTTGTATTTGGTATGTTTGGCTGTTGAAAATTCATTTCTATGCTAAATGAATCTCAAATGAAGCATTTAATGTACCATAATTGTATTTAAACTAGTCGTGCTGTGATTGGAATATTGTATTTTATCTTTAAATACTTCAGTGAACTCATGAAATAAGCGAATGAAGTCAGGCCTGAAACATTTCCATTATGCTTGTTTGGATAATGGCTTAAGAGCATCGTAATTACTTGATGGCCAAGTAGGAAACAGTTGCTCAGTTTCTTAATGGATTCATTAGTGCTGGATTCTTTACCGTTTTTGTTTTAAATATGGAGATGTCTTTGCAGTTTGAAAACACTAATTAAAATTGTAATTATTGTGCTTTTAAGTTAGTATGTTATTATGTCTACATGTACTCAGAAACAATGGTTGGCTGCTTCTAAATAAATATGTATAAATGTGGATGTATGTGTTTCTCATCCGACCGCTCCATCAGCTCGTCAATATGACTTCTCAAAATATTTCGGAGTGTCTTTGCGAATACGTTGATCAGGCAAGAGTGTTGGAACAAAATGTCTGGGTCACAGTCTTCCAGTTCATTACAAAGTAGTTTGATCATGCTGGGGTCTGGGCACTGTGTTTAGCTAGTTTGCTCTGGCTTTATTGTTTTTATGTACCATGCTTTGTGTTCAGAACATCCTGGAACTAAAAAAATTGAAGCAGGTCATTTTTTGTATATTATAGGTGTTACAAATACAAGCTTTTATTCATGAGAATGATCATTTTAATGCTAAAGATCAAGTCAAAGAAGTAATTATCAAAAAAAAGATAAGTTGTATAAGACCTGCTAAAGATTTGCTTTTAACCACTAGGGCCAAAACTATTCATTGCATTTTTAAATTAAACATTGTTTTAAATCACTGTTTTCACTATCTCCAGTTTCTGTTTTTACACAATAAACCAGTTAACCGACAGAACATAACTGAAGTCTCAAGACTACTCAGACTAGTATGAAGGCTCATCCAGTCTGAAAGCTTACTTGGATTATTAGGTCTGAAAGTAAACAGTGTTGGTGTGGCTTTTTCTTTTCAGTAAAGTTTGCTTACCACTGAGCAGATGTGCTTCTGCTGTGACCGGATGGCCGGACTCTGTGGTTGTGGTCAGGACCCTGATTAGCAGATTCTGTGCAGCCTTCAGCGGAACCCTTCTCCACCTATGCACAAGCAAGCATTTGAGGTGTAGGCAGACCTAAACTGGCATTTCCAAAACAGTGTGGGAGATAAACCAAGAGGGAACATTAGAGGTAGATCAATTATTTTTACATGTGGACTTTTTATGCGGTTGCTTTTGGGCAGTATTTTTACCATGTTTCTACCTACTGCTCTTCTTGCTCTTAATTTCTTATTTGTGAGATCGTTTTCTTACCAGCATTTCTCAACCGTTGTTTCAGTCAATCTGCAAACTCTTCTTTTGATATTTTATTTACGTATTTACTTCCCCATTCTCCCAATTGTATGGAAAATAATGAGGAATTTAATGAGGAATCTGCTCGCCGCACCCTTCCTGATTGAACTGCAAGCCCATCATTATTCGTGTAGGTGCCCAGCACCTTAAAGTTTGTCAGTTCTAGTGTGCCAGGGTGTTTTACTGCTGCGCCGCCCATGTGCCCACCTTTCAAACTCTTGAATCACTCAGTCTATAATGCATTAAAAAGTACACGCTGCATCACTCTGCATCAAATGCACATTTATACACACTGAGGGATAAATGATCTGAAGGCAACTTCAGTAAGAACAGAAATGTACTTTGATAGAGTTAAAGACACCAATATTTCTTGAGTAAAAGTATCAATGTTTAAGTACAAGAACAAGCTGTACGAGTTGTTTTAAGGGGTCATAATGTTGAAAAATGTGAAGCTAGTTCTTTTAAACCTGTAAACTACTTTAAATTATAATGTTAACATTTTATTTTATTTTTATATATATAAATATTTTTTCTTCCATCTGAACACGCTAGCAAGCAGTCCATCACACATCTTCCTTAATTTAGGCACCACATTTCTTAAACTGCGAGGAGTAAATGTGACTTTTGGTCCAGGGAGAAACCTGAGACCAGGCACACAACTGCTCTGAGAG
>JAYDZG010000011.1:17830919-17846426 GCA_034509265.1 Microcambeva bendego
CTGTGGGAGCAAATCCGAGCTTCTGGAGGAAACCCATGCAGACTTCAACAGATCTGACAGTTCTCATGATTGGGTGTGGTTGGTGATATCTGGTGAACCTAAACATCACTTATACAGGGCCGGTCATCATACGTGAAACAGACTCGATCTCAAAAAGTATGATGTTCAAAAGAGATTTAAATATAGATGCCAAACACAATAAGATAAATCTACCAGTCTTTGCACACCCAAGAGAACCATTAAAGACAAATGAAAGACAAATGAAGACCAGTCCCGATTCTTGCCAAGAGTAACCGACCTAACACAGTTTGACCAAGAATTTGGTGAAGACTCCAGTTGGTCCCACTGAGATAAGTGATGTCTGCAGTTCTTTAGATCACTGGGTAAAATTGCATGCATTAAGCTTTATGGTGCAAAGCACTGCTGACCAAAAACAACAAAAAACAGTCATTGGGATAATATCCTGTGTACAGTCAAGTCAAGACAAGAGTTGAACTTCATAGAAGACAAACGTGAATTTTAGATATACCACTGTGTGTGGTCATGCTAGTTAACATCATAGTCTGCAATACTGAACCAAACTCATAATTGCATAGCCAAAAGCCATATTTCTGGCTTTCTTCAAAGACTTTACACCAAAGCTGTTCTCATTTAGAATTTCAGATTTGATTAAAGTTTGTCTGCTATACACATTACGCACTCATCAGATTTATTTTGCCTTTGTGTATTGAATCTCACCTCATCGTTTCGTGTCACCACATAAATGGGAGCCTGAGTCTCTGTGAGCATCAGCATTTCTAATTTCTTTATTTTAAATCACACCCAAAACATTCTGTTACCCTGCATGTAATTCAATCATGTGATTACTCCATCATCAGCAGCTTTAAAAATCTTCAGTCTCACACACTGTGCTTAGATCAGCGTAAATCCCTCACGGCACCAGAGAAAAGGAATGCTCTGCTGTCGAATGATACCTTTTTTCTATTCATTCCAGTATCTTTTGTGTCTAGACTCCTGCAACGGCCCATCATTCCTAGAAAATGCAATCTGAAGAGATTATGCTTAAAGTGATAGAAAAACCGGCACTATAGTGGTGGCTTCATAACTGTATGGGGTTAGCTGTGGGATCTGCTGGTACTTTAATGCATCTGACAGATAAACGCTGTGAGTGCCTTCTTTCTGACTTCCATTCATACATCCTGCATTCATTCGGATGGGTTTGGCCTCCTTTAGTCAGTCAGAAAGGCTATTTTGTCATACAAGGAGCCAAAGCACACTGCTAAAGCAATACAAGGGGTTTAAAAGGAAACGTGTAAATGTATTGGAATGGCCTAGTCAAAGCCCAGATCCAATTTAGAATCTGTGGTCAGACTTGAAGATTGCTGGTCACCAGCAGAAACCATCTATCTTGAAGGAGCTTGATCAGTTTTGCCTTGAGGAATGGGCAAAAATCCCATTGGCAAGCTCATAGAGACTTATCCAAAGCGACTTGCAGCTGTAATTGCCGCAAAAGGTGGCTCTACAAAGTACTGACTTTAGGGGGGTAAATAGTTATGCAGACTGAAGTTTTCTGTTATTTTGTCCTATTTGTTGTCTGTTTCACAATAAAAATATCAAATGTTCAAAGTTCTAGGCATGTTCTGTAAATGAAATCAAACCCTCAAACAATCCAATTAAATTCCATGTTGTGAGGTAACAAAACATGAAAAATGTCAAGAGGTTATTCCATATTTTTCCCTTTATTTATTGACCGGTATTCTGCTGTCACACAGCAAATTAAATGAACATGAATTCTTGGAGTCCCAAATTATGTGAAATGTGTGGGAGTGGAGTGGGTTCAATGTTCCATCCATGCTCATTGCGAATAAGTTAACAAAATCCCTTTCACAGTAGCAAAGGCTGGTTGCAAAGGCTCTGACCAAATAACCAAATTCAACTGAAAATGGAGTTTGATTTCACCAACCACCACACCCAGTCTTGACAACTGTCAGATCTGTTGAATGTAAACTTCACTTCTTGACTTGCATAGAGCAGATATTTAAATGTGAAACAGGCCAAAAAAAATTCAAATAATGCAAAACTAAGTCGGAAAAATCTACCAGTCTCCCCTAAGGCTCTGAGGACCCCAGAGAGAACTATTTTAGTCAAAAGAAAAGACTTAGTGCACGGAGCACCATGTGGAAGGAGGAAATGACCCAAACATACCCACTATTATACACCACCAATTCTGTTTGATTGGACTCACAACCATGTCAGCAGCTCTGCTGAGATCAAACTTAAAAGTTCAAACTCTTCACGGTGGTGGATGATGCCAGACTGTCCAAAAACATTTTAATTGTAAATGTTGAACTGTTTCAAATTATGCTACCGAATGATCTTAAGTTAAACACATTAATGGGAAGCATGTGGTTTATAATGTGGGCTTTTTAATCAAAACGTGACTGATCCTTAAAAATATTTCAACTAAAAAGATTAATGAATGAAAAACAACTACTTTTAAGGACAGCAACATAATGTGCAAAACAGTTGTAGTGTTTGTCTCGGTCATGCATGGACCTCCTTTCCAGTTCACGAGAGATCATCACATCAGGTGAATGTGCTGAAGCGTGACACTACATGTCTTATTTTGTCGCAAAATGTTGGAGAGAGGGAGGAAAAAAAGATGCTTAAGTGTAAGGAACATTTGTCACAGTAGGCTCTTCTGGGTTATTCAGAAATTTGTCCCATGTGATCTATTTGTTCTGTTTCATATGCCTCCTATTTTCAGTTAGGAAAAATGGGTCTGGGTATTTTTAGCAGAAATTCATCTCAAGCACCGGAAACTAATGGGAGTGGTGGTGCAGAAATGGGAGGGGGGGGGGGGTTTAATCTTTCTAATCTCCAAGTTGGGTGCAACAATTTTTATTTAATTCACATTTTTCTAATGTGGGATTATACAAAAGAAATGGAAGAAGGAATGATACCAAAGAGAGGTGTAAAAGTATCCAACCAAAAGGAACATGAATCCTTGACTTCTTTATCGCAAACAAGGAAAACAATTGGGAGTGATTGCTCAACACTGGGAAGGGTGGCGATCAAGCGTTTGTGCATAAGTTAACAAATTCCTTTATTTAAAATAAATGAAATGTTAACTCTGTGGAAACAGTTTAGAGAAGACCCTGTTACAACATAGAAATTATCCTGTGCACAAAGCAAGGTCCCTAAAGACATGATCCAAGTTTGTTGAAATCCAGTGACCTGCACAGAGATCTGACCTCAACTCAACTGGTTTGGAATGAGAAGAACGTTGATTATCAGGCAGGCCTCCTCATCTAGCATCGTTACCAATTCTTAAAAATATTTAATTGAAAGAATAGGCTCAAATTCTCAGATACATATTATACTAACTGGTGGAAGGTCATTCCAGGATAGCAGAGACCGGGGAAAGCTCCAGGCTGGATCAGCTTTCTTAACAGAAATAGCAAGCAAGAATTTGCATTTTGCACTGTTGGATCTTAAGAAGGTTCTAAATGGAACTTCACATTGCTAAAAGACAAAATGGGAGCAAGAGAAAATATACCGAGGAGGTAACTTATTGAAAACATTTAACTGAAATATGCTGATCAAAAGTTTAAGACCATAACTTAAAAAAAACATATTCCCCTTAATAATCACATTATTCTGATGGTTTGTGCTGAATGTTTATGTAGTCTGGGCAGAAGCTGCTGATGCTAATACTCAAGCTATTAAGTGTTTATCAGTAACGGTGAAGTGATATTTACACTTCATTATTTTATATTGAAAAGGCTCATTTACACAAACAGGTTGATCCAAAAATGTTTGGACCAAAATCTGTCCAGTAGAGGCCCTTAACTTCGCACGAATTATTTTTGGTTTCATCTTCAGAAACAGTGCAGGATACAAAAGGAAAGAAAAAACAAAAATAGTACTGATAAATAAAATATATTCTAGATTAGCAGAGCTTAAAGTGGGTTTGGACATAGTTATTGAAAAAAAATGCAAACTACCAGGTGATAGAAGGCTAAGACAACACATTTTTATGTGCACTGCCACAGGGTGTTCTCCAGTCCTAACTGCAGGCAAACATGCAACAACTTCATGGTGTTGTTAATATTTGAATGAGGTTTTAACAAGGTTTAGTGTTTCAGAGTTTACTTTCACCACCAGAAATGATGCCTGTTCTCCCTGAACAAGCCGAGTCTTGGCATGTACCTCTCTGACACATGAAACTACAAGATACGTCAGATATGTGTGGTAAAGTCCCAGATATAAACCACAAAGTATTTAAAGCATCCTGCACGAACGCCTATATAGGGCACTCAAACAAAAATCCAAAAGTGCCCAAGGTATTGCCAATCTAAAGTGTAGCTCTATACAACACCAACAAATGAAGAATAAACCCCTAAAGGTGTTTTCTGTTCAGTGTTTTAAGTTAGAAACAGTGGCATATACTATGATTGGTAGCAAACAGTACTACCGGGAACCAGCACAAGGGAGAATTATTATGTAACTTACAGGAATATGCAGACACAAACCAAAAAAAAAACTTTATTTAATTTATTTTGCCCCACAGTATTTATTTCAAAGAGCTATACACAACATACTTTTACTCGTCATGCCACAAGAATGTGTCCTAAATGCCACCTTTCGAGGCCAGCCATTGGTGGAAAGAACTACATAATGTTCCTGTTCACAATTTTAAACTTCAGTCCTAAGTGAACATTTACAATGTGTGACACAAATGGTTGTGTGACTTTGTACAGTGCCCATGCTACACCTAAATAAACAAAAAAGGGTACTTGCGACTAGGCTCTGGAGGAAGATATGCGTATAGACATTTACTGAACAAATGAGTGCTAGTGCTTACCTTCTTAAGAGTAAAGGTCAGCTGCTTGCTTCCGACTGCAGTATCAGCAAGGTTTAACATGCCCGAGCGTTCATCTATCTTCAGCCGCTCCTCAAGAGATTTTCTGATGAGGACATGACATCTCATTCACTTATACAAACATTTTCAGATACATTTAAATTGTTAGTCCCTCTGCCTTAGTCTAATTTGATTGCGGGGTCGGCTCACCAAAGCAGAACGCTGCATTGATGTGGGATGTTTTTTTTTAAGCTAGGATGATACCAAGCCAGCCAACAATGCAAAGAATCAAACCGACGCTGGTGTGCAGAAGAAAATTCACCTGAGCACTACAGATAAATGAAACGTGGATTTAATAATAAGAGTAAAATGAATCAATTTATTTAGCCAAACTGGCACAAAGGGCATTTCAATTACAACAGTAATATTTGAAGTATTATTGTTATTATTATTAACTTTAATAAAGTTCTATGTAACTTTAAGCGATTAAGGTGCCAGCCGTAGCCATACCCTCACGGCTGCCAGGTTGCTGCTGTTGTGCCCTGGAGCAACGCCCTTAACCATTTTTGCTCAATGGACTGTATACTGCAACTGTACTGTAAGTAGCTTTGGATAAAGCTGTTATACTGCAGCAAGTCGTAGTATAATAATTATTTACTGTTTATGAACATTTCTGTTGTTTTTGTCTGAGTGGATCTGCTCATCCTCCTATTGTGTAATAATCAATGTCCAGTAATTGGACTGTGGGAGGAAACAGGAGCACCTGGAGGAAACCCACTTGGACACCGGAAAAACAAAAGCAAACACCTTCCAAAAATGATTTAAAGCCAGGACCCTCCTGGCTGTACCACCATGCTGCAAAATTTGCTAGATTATTCATATGACTTACAAATGTGTGCACACTTTTACTTATAACTGTAATTTTGCACTGCATGATTTTAGTGGTCTTAAAATAATAACAATTGAAAGTTAATTCTAGTATGTACTTTTGCATCTTCTGTTTGCGTGCCACGTCCCCGAAGCTGCGGAACTCCTCTCCGGCTTTGATCTGGTAGAAGCGTGGTTTGTTTTGGCTCTGGGTCTGACCCTGTTGGGTATTCCTGACTGGGTCTGAACTCTGCAGCGTGGTGTTGCGGTCCTGTTGCTTTCTCTCTTTAAATCTGCGCTCCTTATGCTCGGCCCATATTAGTCGCCGCTGCTCCCTCATCTCCTCCACCCAGGTCTTATCATCGTCTGAGCTCTCCTCTTCTTCAGAGCTGGCCTGTCCCTCCAGCTCCTCATCTTCATCATTCTGTCAAAACGCAAACAATTATAAAAAAACTTTATTCTCTGAAGTCTCATGAAAAAGCTGGGATTGCTTTTATGGTTGTAAATCAGAACAAAGCTTCTCGGTATCCAACATTTTAAGCTATCTAGGAACAGAGTGTCCTACTGCCTATGTCAAGAGTTTATATGAGACAGAATCATGACCTCCTCAATACAGTGTTCCAAATTAAGGGGAGAGAAAAATCTTAACGTATAAATCGGTCCCCAATGCTACCAGCAAGGTTTTATGTTTTACAAAATGTACCTTAGGATTATCCTCTTGCTCGGCTAACTCCTGCAGCTTTTTCCTTCTCTGCTGGCTGACTTTGGAAACGATTGGGTTAAGCAAGCGGTACTCTTCACTTTGCTCATTTACTTGGTAGTCTGGATTCTCAAACATCACCTTGAAGCGGTCATCTTTCAGGATGCTGGTGGTGCCCTAAAATGGTATTCAGATAAGAACTCTTCTTTAAATTATACACACAACATCCAAAATATATAGTCATGTATGTGCAAATATACATTTATTTATTATAGCGACATACCCTGTTTTTAATGGCAGAATCAGAAATTGTTTTTGGTTGAACACATAGCCACTGATCATCACATCATCAAATAAAAATATTCTTCCTCTTAAAGCTTCTTTGAGTGTCCAAAAAGGTGGAAAAGAGATGGCGCTAAAAGCAGACTATACGCACTCATTACTACTCCAACTGTCCCTCACTTACAAAAATGTAATCTTAATAAGGGACTACGTGAACCCAGATTTCAAAGACCTTAGTGCTTGGGGGCCCTCATTGTTCTTGCCGAGCCTCATTCATTTGCACTCGAGAAAAAAAGGAACCACCACAATTCTGCCCATGACAAGGCCATGATAAACATGGATGTAATGATACACTCTACCCACGATGTGATACGATTCATTACTGCATTTTGATTGTTTAAGTAAATGATATATATATATATTTCTGCAGGTAGTTGCAAAACTATGTCAAAATACAATGATTTTTTTTTGCGGCAGCACCCCCTATTGTTTAAAGGGAATATTGATTCATCTTAAAAGAAAAATAAAACATTGATATGAATCGATTCCCCTAAATGAATCGGTTCGTCCAGATTCTTTCTTAATCATTACATCCCGAATGAATAAATGAATGCTTGCAATAAAGTTGATGAATTTATCGAATAATCTACCTTAGCCTTCTTCTTTGACTTTACAGCATCCTCGTCCTCTCCCTCCTCCATCAGTTTCATGGCAAGCTCCTTGTTCACCTTGGGCAATTTCTATCAGAGATGACAGGTAGATCAGTGTTAACCTGTGGCCCAGCATGTACATAAGCAAAGACTTGGCTCATGTAAGATCTATTAAGAAACAGATTAATTACCTTAAGCTGTACCCGCTGCACTCTAGATTCTTCAATTTTCTGTCGAATCTTCGCCTCTCGATACTCCTCATAGGCAAATGGATTGGCCAGTGATTTAACCTAGAAGATTGAAGTAGATAAATACAATTTCTTAAGGTCCATCAAGGCCTGGATTGCCAGGATTATTTTTATTTAGACAGGAAGTTTCAATTTGCGTGAAGGTTGGTGTATCCAGCTGCATTGTTGAGTCAGCGAATAGAACCATTTGTTGTGTTTCCAAAAAACATAAGTAATCCACCCGTTTTTGAGAACCAGATGGCACCATCACTGGTGGGCGTAACACACCGACAGTAACAGAAGTATTGTGATGTGATGTGATGGTGGAGCGTGCACATGATGTTCAACCATTTGTGCTGCTGTTACAGATGTTTTTTATGCAAAAAAAACCCACCACACAACTATTAATGATAAGGAGACATAAACGTGTTTATCTCCATTATTGTTTTCTTTAAATCATTTACGCCCCCATCATGAACCTCTGGCTCATTTGTTTACTCGGCTTTAATGTTTAGTACATATGTGTAATTTAATGGCCAAATAGGTATTGTTTCTTTATGTTTAATTGAACGTGTCTTCATAATATAAAAAAATGTAATAAACTTGAGGTAGCTTAAAACTGCCATCTTGAGTAAGAATTTATTTTCCGGATTCTGGTATGTTTAATGTACTTATTATAATTAAAATATTATGTACAGTAATGTTCCTTTTTCAATAATTGCATACCTTGTGGTAGAGTCTGATGTCAATAAAGAAGCCATGCATGTATGCTTTCAGCAGAGGTGAGCCAATCAGGTGTGTTAACCCTTAGAAAACAAAGCCAACAAACCAGTTAGACAAGTTAAAATATGAAAAATTCAGACATATAAACTAATTGTTACCCAGTATTGCTATTCCAAAGGTAAACGTCAAATCTCCTCTTGAAGCCAGCACAACAAGCATTCCTGATAGTACATGTACTTAATAGATTTGTAGAACATGTATTGATGAGGGGTTTAGTTCTGCCCCAGTTCTGACATGCAGCATTGTGCTGAAGTGTATGAGCCATAAGACAGGCAGAATTTGCTGTTAAAAGGCTTTAATCATTCTTCAAATGCTTTTATTAAAGTACTGATTGGTTTGTGGTCGAATGACCATGTAAAACCATTATGGAACCCAATCTTTCCACCAAATGATCTTTCTTATCTATTTGCATGCCTCAATGACTTGAACAGCTGATTTTAGACATAGTGGAATAAAAGCATATTTAGCTTTTACCAAAAAGGAATCCATGAATGTGTGGAAAAATCAGGCAAAGGTGGACCAATCGGATAAAAGAAAAAGTTGGTCTGTGCAGAATTGATATCAATTACAGCTATTAAAACTTTGAACGTATTTTAAGAAAAATCTAAGTACCAATCCATCATTATTTTTTCAGATGTATTGCTCTTTGCATGCTATTGGAATTCCTTCACACCAAAGCTAGTTAAATCTTGTCTAGATTTAGCTTATTTTAGCATGTGGGTTAGTCAGGCAGGAACAGGAAAAAATATTTTCCAGACGTTTTGCAATAAGTGGGATGCACATACACGGACCAGACTGAAGCACCTGATTTTACATTGAATGACAATGAACATTTTATAAGATAATATGGTGATTTTCAACCCTTTACTGTTTCTATTATTTTATCCATCACATACAGAGCTCGCTTTATCATACAACGCTGCAAACAGTTGATAATCAACAGTTCAAACTCTCAGACTTACAAATCAATGATGTATTATGACCCTTTATGTCACACGGTACAGCGAGAGATTGGAAATGCAGAAAGGTCAGAATTACCAGTGACTCAGTTGTTCCTTTCATCACAACTGTGAACAGCCTTTTGACTAGCATTTTGCCGAACACTATGAATTCACCCACTGACAAAACAAAGCCCATTTCTTGGAAAGTAAAAAAAAAAGGCTTGTAATACTGGAGTCAGGTTTGTCACGTGATTACCCTTGTGCACACACAAGTACGAAGTAACCGCACAGTTCCAGGAATTTACAGGTCATTTATTAGGAAGGGTTACAAGCAAACAAATCCACAGGGATACCAAAATTACCAGATAAAGACCTTACAGAGCTTGATGGCAATTAGCTAATGTTAAACTCTGTAGGTGTGGATGCCCGAATTTTGAAAAATGACACATGCGAACTTGTTTAAAAAAACTAATGTTTTGGAAAGTAGCTCAGTTTCTAAAATAAAGAACATTTTAAAGACAAGGCTATGCAGTGTCTGTCTTAGTGCATAAACACAATGTCTGAGGAGTAAATTATGCTCACAAAATCTTGCCTGTGGCACCAAATTAGTCAGGATCTGTGAGTATGGCAGCATTTCTTGGAATGTCTGTGTTTCCACCCACCTTACCCTCAAGCTAATATTTCAAACAGTCTATACCATTTCTTATAGTTCAGAATGATTAGAGAGGGTCAATTTATTTTGTTCTATTCCACAAACCAGTCGGCCAGTTTCAGTAGTTCCTGATATTATTCAGTTTCTCATACAGTTCTGTTAACTGTTGGAGCAGAATATTAAAATCACAACAGATTAATGACAGCATATGAATGATGCATGCATACTGCAGCACTTTTGGACCCAGAGTAGCTGGACATGAGCCAGCATGGGCACTACATATGCGTGAACAGAATGGTTCAATGCACTATGTGTTGCAACATATTTCCCCGCTTCATTAATTAAAGATGATCAGGAATTTAATTCTGGCAAGTACCAGACGTGATGGCATTTATTGTTCGCTGGCAACAATTCTTGACAGGGGTTTGAAGTTTGTCCCTTCAAAGACCACTGTTGACAGATACTAAACTGAAAAACTTTAATGTCATGATTTACACTTTAGTTACACACGGAAGTTATTCAGTACACAAGCTTTATCTTTAAAGTTTAACAATAACCATTTGGTTAGACTATATCTGCGCATATATACATTACTGTGCTCTATAATATTTATAACAAATGTTTGTCAGACATGAAAGCATTAAAAGAGACTCACATGAGATGTTTAAACTCACCTAGACTGTCTAGATCCTTGCGTGTGACAAACTTGTAGTCGTCATAAACTGTGCTCTCTGGGTTCTCTTCCAGCTCCTCAGTCAAATTATCCAAAAAGGAACACCAGCGAGGAGCGGGCCCCAGTGCCTAAAAGGTAACAGGGGACAAAGCAGTTGAAATTTTTTTAAACCTCAAATGGTAGAAAAAAAATATGTTGTTACTATTAATTAGAATATTTGATCTAGTTAGGTCAGTTCTAAGGATAGATTATATCCACACTAAATAGTTACACACTAGTGCACTTTGAAAAGTTCCTTAACTCTAATAAAGTTCCTTTATTAATCTCGGTGTATGCTCGCTGATGCTTCGGTTAATAAAGTAGTTTTGTAAAATATAGGATATAAAGTCTTTTCTGAAATAACAGCACTCAACACAGCGGAAAACTCTTTAACGATCTGCATTACATTATTACATCATTACCACAGACCAGCTCATATATCTGTAACCATGTTACACCTATATGTAAGTACTGTCATTCACCTAAAATGTAGATCTCAAAAAATACCAAATATGCACAATCTACAACAAATATAATAATATTTCATATAGCTCCCAGTTTACATGCCAATCATTTTTGTTGAAGGGGGTACTATGCACTCTAAAGCAAAAGAAATATGTACATATCAACAGAAGGACTCGTGATCATGCTCTGATTACACAGGTTTCAAAACAGGATAGTGAAGCACTGATGCATCTATTCACAACAGCTGACCTGGTGGATTCTTTAAACAAGGAACCGAAACAGTAGTAAACAAATGTAGGTACTTACAGGGATGTAAAATGTGTTCATTTTGGGGTCTTCATTGGCAGTGAAGAGCATACCTTAAAAAAAAGATTCAACAGTTACAGACCACTAACAGTTTAAATGAAGAAAGGCTGCTTTGAATAGGGAAATATACATTATTTATTAGGATTTTAATATAATGTTTTACACACTTTGGTCACCTTCAGGAGAGGTAGGAAGCTAGTGGTTACACAAGTTTTAACTTTAAACACATTATTGATTATGTAATATCTTCAACTCACATCACAGTCTGTGGACTGTGGGAGGAGAGCCTACTATTTATTACATATTTCCCCCACCAACATAAAAGTGTATGGTAAACAGGTTTAAATAGAACAAAATAATATTTGCACCATACCAAAAAGTACAATATTTAGCCAGAACTATTGCTATAACAAATTCAAAAATTCACATGAAAACAAGTCAGATGATTTTGTGCAAATGAGTTCATCAACATTTCTAGGATCCTTTGCGTGAACTTCAGCCCACCTCAGGTCTAGATGAACCCCCTCACATTTCCATTTAAGTAGATTTACATTTATGTATGGAGGCAGACTCATTTTGTATTAAAATCATCAGGTAGAGATTCGTATCATGACATTTGACTTGGAGAAAAACAAAAACTCAGAATTTTAACAATTGTATATTCACAGTGACGAACTGTTTTCCTGGTGGCTGTAGACTAAAACAAAGAAATAATCAAACAATTAAGGGTCAATTTAGGTCTGATTCCATGAACATAAACAAGCAGTTGGCTTCAACAAGAAGGTGAAAGCACTCACCCGAATTAGGATAAACACACACATCATTGATGTTGGTTGAGGGCTCAATGGAGGAAAAGACTTTACCCTGAAACAAGAAACGAAAGTTACCACGGTTTGTTTTGAACATGTCTGTCAGCATGTTGCTGATGTGGGTATTGAGATTTTGCTTACATCGTTTTTGTTCCACATCTTGATTATCTTGGAGTCAGCCGACATCACAATCTCAAGCTGCTCGTGGAAATGGACGGAATGAATAGGAAGGCCATAATAATGGTCTTTCACCAGTAGGGGGCGAGACGAACGCAAGTCATAGAGCAAAACCTGCAATATGAACACAACAATTGTCTAAATATGGTAGCTAGATCATTTCAGGAAATTCTTGATAACATTTCAGATATCATTCAGATAACATTCAGATATGTCCTTAGTACTTCTCTTCCCTAAGCTGCTCCCATATTAGGGGGTCCAAACTTATCATTCTGGTCAGTCTTGGAAGGCAGACCAAGAGCATACACCAAACGGCAGCTTGCTCAATACCAGACTGATAGCACATTTGATCTCTGTGCTAGGATGCCTCAATGTTGCTAAGATTCAATGATGCTTACACTAATGTGGTGTATTTTATTCCAACTGAATTGTGCCTACATGTTTTGTGAGACACGTTCCAATAGCTAATATATCCCAATACATTATGCATGTTGGACATATTTTTCCCATGTGAAAGTGTAATTGTATCATCATACTTTTGAATACTAGTAATAAGATGGAAACAATGGTAAATAAAATAGTCGTGAATGTAGATATTGACAGGTGCCATATTTTAGCAGGTTGGTCTTAAAAAAATGCTGAAACATTTGTTATTAAGACCTATGTAAGACGACCAATCATCTTTAAGTTTGGATTCGTTATTCAGCTGTGTCAATCCAATCATCTTTAAGTTTGGATTCGTTATTCAGCTGCAGCATTTGGAATTGGAACTTCCTTCCATTAAGTGACCTGCATACGTGTACATTTGGTCAAAATTATTATTATAAATATTTTTTAAAAAGCCGAACATGGAAGGTGACCTCCATTATCCAGCGTAAAAGCCAAAAATTGAATCCTAGTCATAACCACAGCCTTACAACAGAATATTATTGAGTTATACAGAGTAGTACAGACTTGACATGAATATGAAGTCATTGTAACAGACCTGTCCTGTAGTTGTACCCACTGCCATACCCAGAGAGCCATTAAACTTGAGAGCACTGACAGACGGCAAACTGTCCACTCTGGAGAGTAAAAGTAACACACACAATGGACACAGGGTTGATGGTCTGGTTACTGGGTTAGATGTGCCTTTAGCTATCTGTACATGAAAGCAAGCAAATAATAATCAAAGGGCCAAATGTTCTGTGTGTGATGGCTGATTTCCAGGAGTGCCAGACTGAGTGCATCATCACATCAGTCATACGGTCTTAAACCAACTAATAATAGACACATTTTGTTTGAAATTTTAGATGAAGTTATGTGTCAATCCAAAACAAGCAAATAAAAGAAAAGATTATACAACACACATCCGTTCAAACATTTTTAATACTGTGCAAATACACATTCCTATCCATATAGAATTACCCTAATTTTTATTACCTTTTGCTAAGATATAATTTAAAAGACAAAAAAAGGATAAAAACAATGTTCTATATGAGAGGCTTATTCTTAAATCAACATCAAGCAAATGTTATTGCTTTAGAATGTGGGAAGGGTAGATGGAGCTTACTCAGATTCCTCAGTGATGCTGCTGAGAGCGCAGTCCAACAAGGATACTCGATTTCGTACACGTGGGTCCCAGCATTCCACTTTCCCCTACACAGAAACAAAAGCACACTTAAAGTCTATTACCTGTATTCATATAGTATAACCTCTCACTCAAAGCTCCAAACAATTAGAGGAACAACGAATGAGCCATTAAGAAGCCTGAAGATGGGATGTCATGATGAAACTTTATCCACATTGAATATCAGCAGGAATCAGAATTGAAAAAACTGCACTTAATAAAAATATTTATAATAATAATAATAATAATATTAATAATAATAACTAGATATGCATTTCCTGAAATAACTAGAAGAGCTTGTAGTTGTGTGCCCTGTTTAGGCCAAGATTATAGATAATACCCTGGAGTGAGCAAGTTTAGGGTCAATGGACTGCCTGGGACGAAGATTTGATACAGTGAACACAAATTGATTAACTGATAAATATTTATTTTCAATAAAGATAAGTAAAGAAGTTCTTTAGACTTTGTTTGCATGGTTAAACTTCTAACATTTATTTAAATATGCAATATATTTCAGATTGTCTTTTTTCTGTTAGGTTTGTCTCTGTGTGTGTCCGAAAGAAAAGCACAATTTGCACGTATTTACACACTCAGAACAAATGCTTATAACTTGGAAAATATTTAACTTGTGTTATGTGGATTGAGCAGTAAATGCCTGATTTATGACAGGTTAAACAGACATGAAAATTTACAAACATCAGTTATAATGGCTATGAAATTTACATGGCTGTCTACTAGACATTTTGTAGTGCCTGATGACAAACATCCTCATAACTCAATAAATAAATGGTCAAATAATGAGATCTGTATTTCTACCATTTAAATTTTAAATGTTTTTTTCTAAGGGGAAGTATAAGGTTTTTAGACCAGACTGATAAGAGAAAAACTGAAATAAATGGAAAAATATGGAAAACAAAATCACTCTAAGCTAGAGTGGAGATGACACCATCCACTGATGGCCCCTGGCGGCCCCGGGTCCGAGCCTTTCAAGTTTCATGGCTGTAGCTCAAAAAATTATCGAGTTATGGCAGTCAAGCATACATAGGACCGGTCTCATCATGGTGTTGGTCAGTGGCATTTGATGCGGGTTTAAATGATAAGTGACTTGGGCTGTATTAATCACAGAAATGTGCTAAAGAAGAAATAGAGGAATAGTAGAAGAAGAGGAATAACATTGTCAAGCCACTTCAATTATATGAGATAAGATGGTCAATTACCTCTAAAGTTCCAGCAGCAAATAAATGATGCACAGGATTGATGTCACATACATTGATCTCTCTGTAAAGAAATACATGTACATAAATAAATCACACACCAGGAGATGCAACATCGATTTTAGACATTAAACAAACTTTGTAAAAACTGTGTTTGTTGCATGAAAAAATATTTATCAGAACTTTTGTATGTGCAGTACAGTAACCATTCACAGTGTAAGATGCCATCTGGTGGCTTCTACTTACACA
>JAYDZG010000011.1:17927967-17938582 GCA_034509265.1 Microcambeva bendego
TACATATAGCATACATGGCAGTACAGAAGTTCAAGGACAAACTCGAATGCATCAACAACCATACATGCTCTTTGTTTACATCGATATATAGTTGTGCGTGCCACACAACTCACTGATTAAGTTATTACTTGAATGAGAAAGTGTAAATAAACCGATACATTAGGTTTATGTCAATTTTAAAGAATTTTATGCAATAGATTAACTGTGCGCCATGTATTGAGCTTGAATCCTAAATAATACATCAGGGACTGCCGGACTAAACCACCTAATTATAAACTGACCCATTTTCCAAACTCGCCCCTTTAAAACATTAGAGGTGAAACGATTTATTGAGTAACTCGAGCAATTCGAGTTACTTTTTGGACTCTTTTAAAACATATATGGTTATAAATATATATAATAAATCAAATAAAATAAATAAATGCAATTATTAAAGCAAATGAATTTCTTATCCAATTACATGATTAATCGCTGGAATAATCGATAGATTACTCGATTACAAGAATAATCGAAGCGGCTCTAATCACAACACAAACATTTAATACTAAAGAATTGCCAAAGCTTATAAATATCCAACCTTGCATGAGAACATTTCATGAGTATATGCAGGTGTTAAATAAAGGAGGAAATGCACTAGACAATTTAAGCCCGTCTGTCTGTAAATGAAAAGCCAGACAGTACAACTGATGTCTTAAATTCTACTAAACATGTGGATAACAATGGTAGGGAAACTGTGGGAGGTTCTGTTGTTCAATCGGAGTCTCTATCCTGTGGAGCTTTTGGGTGATTTCTTTTAGACACCAATGTCACTGCAATGACAATTTAATTGCAACAACGTGTCTGGAGTTTGTTTGCCTCTTTTTGCCATTATCACAAATTAAGGCTGGGAAGTGGAGTGTAGATGAGGCAAGGGGGGGGGGGGGGGGCAAAAAATGTTAAGGCAAACTCACAGATATTTCAGGTTTTCCAGGTCCTGAAAGGCTCCCCTTGGTATTCTTTTGATGTGGTTGTTGTTTAAAAGGCTGTTAAAGAGAGAAAAAAACAGTACAACAGGATAAGGAGCTTAAACTAATGGTTATATAGTGGATGTATACGTCAAAGACAAACATATAATAGGTGGGGAACTTTTTAACAGGGTTTTTAAACACACATTTAACCAAAGAATTAATGAGGGACTTCCAAAAGCATATACGTTAATTGGTTAAAATGGACACACTGCACAGTGAAAACACACATTCAATAAATACACAGTGAAGTTACTATAATAACATATAAACCAAGTGAGAGTACTTTTTGATTCTGATTGTATAGCAGAAAAAGTTTATTATAGTTTAAAACAGCTGTTATGCACTACACCATCCAAAATATGTGTCATTATATACATATTATAACATTTAATATTGCTTGTGATCCTGCATTAGGGATTTCGCATAGATTTTAAATGGTGCTCATCCTGACACGATCTTCCCTATTAATCTAGGCTTGTAACCGGCACTACAATGCACTGCTCTATGAGTCTGAGTGACTAGGCACCTATAGGACCATTCTGTGTCTCTAATTAACCTGGCTGCCAGCTTTTGGACTGTAGGAGGAAATCTATGCAGACACGGGGAGAAAAAGCAAGTCAGAGCCACTAACTGAGCCACCGTATCGCCCACATTAAATATTGTTTAATATGCAAAAACGTAGTCGTAGTAAAAAGTGCAGCTGAGTATCTGAATATCTGCCACAAAAATCAAATATTTAACAACTTTAATTTTAAGAAAAATTATCATGCACTTCAAATGTTTAAATGTTGCAATACAAATACATTTTCGGTCAAAGCATAAAAGTTCTTCAACCTTCCTGTTCTGAAAAAACAGTCCTTACTACTAGGAGTATGTAACAGATGAAAATCTAAAAGACTTGATATAATTATCTTTTAAAAGCCAATACAAGACGAATTACAATATGGTTTTGTCTGATTTTTCCATCCGGTCCAACTTATTGTAAAACTGAACATTTAAACAGCTGTGTGGAGTTTGCATGTTCTCCCCGTGTCTGTGTGGGTTTCCTCCAGGCGGTCCGGTTTCCACCCACACTCTAAAGACATGCCACCAGGTTGATTGGAGACACTGAATTGTCCTGTTGGTACCTGCAATGGACCGGCCTTGAAGAGCTGCGATAGGCTCCAACACCCCTCCCTAATTAGGATAAGGGGTTAAAGAAAATGAACTGAACTGAACTGATGAACATTTAAACAGATGCAGCAAAATAATATACTAAAGAACGCTCAGAACCACCTGTTTTAAGAGAATCTGAAATTGGGTGGATAGTTGATGCCACAAACGTGTGTGTAAATTAGCTTTTTTCTAACTTGAATGTAACATAAATATAAGAGTCTCTTTAAGAGCAGTTCATGATGGACAGAGGGAAAATAAATTGTACACTGATTATAGCATTAGTCGCCTGTGTGGGCGACAGCTGACAGAGGCAATGGATGTTAAAGACAACACATTCAACAGCACACTTATAAAAGTTCACCAGAGCATGAAAAGACAAGTGGCAGTCAAGTAGAAGGGAAAAGAACTTACAGTGTGTTGAGATTCCTCAGTCCTCTGAATGAGCCCGGCTGCAGCTCCTTAATTTTGTTGAATCTCAGATCTCTGTAAGAAAATATAAATACATTACAGATTAATGCTCACTGACATCCCATTAGTTAATGAAAAAAACAAACTTCATGAACATTTCAAACAATAGTAAACCATTAAATAAGCTAATTATGTTTTTCTACACAGAGATAATAGACTGTGCCTAAAAGCTGAGGGGATGACCAAACACCCAAACCACTGGGAGTTGTCAATGTGCCATCAACCCCGGTCACATACAGGAATACAATAAGAACAATAGCATCAGAAAGGGCATCCTGTTTAAAAACGGTTCCTAATCAGGGATTCACAGCACAATGATCCACTACACACGGGAACAGCCAGAAGAAAATAATGGTTTTGAGTAAATTGGTGTATTTAATAAATTGATAATCGATCCTCTTTAGTTGATGGGTAACAGTTATACGGTATGTATATAACATTTACATATTTGGAATGTTTTTATCCAGAGCAACTAACAATAACCATTTAAAACAATATAAATAAATGAGGGTTGGAAGCCGTGCCAAAAAATGCTAGTCCAAAAACAACAACAAAAATGCATCCGGTCTCTTAAAGCACCACTTGAGTCACCCGGCCAAGACTGTAGACCTATTCAAATTCCTTCTAGTGTTTTCCAGTCTACCTCCATATGCTTTTTGGGCAGAATTGTTGTAATGTACATCATTGACTACAGACATGTCCAGACAGAAGTCCTTGATTATTAAGTGTTTTTATGGTCGGCACACTGACACAATTGTCCCAGCCTTCATCGAGCCATCCTGTAAGTCTTTTGTAGTAACATAAAACCTTTTCAGCATTGTCCTCGTGAGATTGCTGAGGGCTATAAGGCCTGTTGGGCTTTCTCTCATGGCAAGGCAAGTCTGCTGCTGCACCGTTTGGAACATCCGGACAGAATTCCCAATGACGTCTTTGGGAATGTTCAAGGTCTTGCACTCACTTCCCTTTTGGGGCAAAAAAACAAACAAACAATCTCCTCCAGCAGCTTTTGTAACAGATCCAAATATTTCACAGTGGTTGCAAAACACCTTGAATACCTCAAAGTGTTTGTAGATCACATCACAGCTGAAGCTAATTAAAGGTCTTTCTTGAGTTCGCAAAGGTTAAATCATGTTGTGGACCAACTTTAGATCTTATAGAGTAGAAGCAGGTTTTAAAAATCAGCAATAATTGTGACATAACAATAGTACAAAATATTCAATAATGAATACTCTAGAATTCTTTATCATTAAATGTTTTGTTTATTTACTGTATAAATTCTAGCTCTGCAGAATATTTAATAAGTTTTAAATCCTACTTTTCTTTAGGTGATTAGACAATATATTTGAATAATGTCTGTTTTACACGTTTACAGCTGCAATCGTAAAAATTCTCAATATAAAAAGACTCGATAAAAAAAGGACAAAGTGGACGTTCTTATAATAAATCTAGTTTTATTTCCATGTGTTTTATTTATTTAAATTTATAACATTGCAGCTTTAAGACATTGGTTTCAGCTCTCAGCATATTAGGCTGCCCCAGACTTGCATTTTATTTTGTTAACTATTTCATCCAGGTCATGTTGGGAACAGTTCCACTAAGGAAATGCTGAACACCCTGAACAGTAAGTCTTAACCCCACTCTAGTTAACAACAGGCTAAATTCTAATTTCCATACAATTCAGAGATCTCCAGAGAAGCCAAACAACCATGTGTTCACATGCTGCTGTTGATACTGTCTGAAATGATTCAAAACCAACCAAAAGTGGTAGTTGTAACAAAAGATATTCATTTCTCGGCTCCAAGGAACCCAAACGTCGTGACCACCAATCACAAAAACATCAGCTCTTTAATGAAAAGCTAAAATAGAGAAGCTTAAGAGGTTACTGTAACTCCAGCTCACACATACTTTCATTTATGTTCCATTCATATCAATACTAATCTTCTGAAGCCCTTAAGAGGCACAGACCCACACACATTTAACTTTCTTTATTAACTCATGTGTATTAATATTACATGAATACATTTGTGACAAAATTATAACAGAAATTAAGTGTAAAGAAACTTATACTTAATAAGTTTCTTTATTAAGTATAGTAACTAATTTCACTAAGTAATAGTATTTCGGTGAGAACTCGAGAAACCTCAGCCTACCTCCCACAAGCCCCCTTTGGAGCTGCATCATGTCGTTTTTATTAACCATGTTAAACGCTTGCAAAGCTACAACGAGAACTAAACTAACACAGTAGCAGAATTCTCCGTGCAGACAGCTTAAGACTGTGAACAGATGATCGTATTGTAACATTACAAGAGCATATTAAAAGCCCAACCATGTTAATTACATCCCCATAAAATTGTTTTATTACTGCCACAAATAAACTTCCCGGCCCCCTCTGTAACCATGTATGGCCGGTCAGTTTGCAGATGGCGGGTTCAGTCTGAGCGCTGTGTGTGTTGCGGCATGCTCAGACAGAGCCAGGATGGATTCCACAGGGCATCCACACTGCTTCAGGCATTACTTTTAGTGAAGGACAGACAGAGCGACTTCAGCACGTGGTGGAAACTATTTAGCATTCAAACAAGCAACTCTGATTGTTTAGACTTGGTTAGATGGATTGCTCATTAATTCTCCTCAGAATCAGGGTAGCTGTCTGACCCAAATTCCAATCAAACAAGCATCTTCTAATATCTTATCCCTGCAATTGAAATAATGTAATTTTACATGCAGTAGGTCATGAAGGAAGTCATGTTTCGTCAACTGGCTTTGTGGGTATCAAAGGTGTGGAATTGGGGTGTGATTCTTTCCAGTTACACTCATGTACACTCATACATGTACACCCGTACATGTCCTCCTTGGTGTGGCTGGGATCTTCCAGCAAGACAACGTGATATTTCACTTGGCTAGAAATGTCCGACACTGGTCAGAGGAGCATGCCTAAGACTTACAAGTACTACCCTGGCCCCATAATTCACTATACTTGAACACAACTGGGCATCTGTGGAACCACATTAATCATCACGTACAAGCTTTGGATCCTTCCCCACACTATTGCAGGAGATATGGGATGGTCTTCACTGAGAATTCAACTGCATTCAAACAAAAGTCTATATAAAAGACCTGAACTTCATGCTGAAATACAGAAACTCAAACCCAGAACCTTCTCGCTGTGAGGTGACTGCACAACCTACTGAGCTACACCTGGCAAATTTGAGACAAACCGTAAAGCGGGCTAAGCTAAGACTTTTAGCTAAAGAGTAGAGGCTTACAAGGTCAAGTAAAAAAAAAGCCTTGCAGCACCTTTACAGCTTTGACCTCAAACGACCTCTAATGAGCAAGCCAAGGACAGCAAGTGGTAATCCAACAATAATTACTTTAAAGAGCACTTTAAACAAGGTACTTTAAAGTCCACAGAACTGGATTTTTAGAAACAACAAAAACTAAAAACATGTTGCTTGTGAGGAGATGCTGGTTCCATACAGGTGCTGGTCATGAAATTAGAATATCATGAAAAAGCTGATTTATTTCAGTAATTCCATTCAAAAAGTGAAATGTTTATTGCTTTTAATTTTTAAAACTGACAACTAATGAAAATTCCAAATTCAGTATCTCAGAAAATTAGAATATTACTTAAGATTTTTAGAAATGTTGGCCAGCTGAAAAGTATGATCATGAAAAGTATGAGCATGTACAACACTCAATATTTAGTTGGGGTTTCTTTGGCCTGGATTACTGCAGCAATGCGGCGTGGCATGGAGTCGATCAGTCTGTGACACTGCTCAGGTGTTATGAGAGCCCAGGTTGCTCTGATAGTGGCCTTCAGCTCTTCTGTATTGTTGGGTCTGGCGTATCGCATCTTCCTCTTCACAATACCCCATAGAATTTCTATGGGGTTAAGGTCAGGTGAGTTTGCTGGCCAATTAAGAACAGAGACACCATGGTCCTTAAACCAGGTACTGGTAGCTTTGGCATGGTGTGCAGGTGCCAAGAGTTGTTGGAAAATTAAATCTGAATGTGTTAGTCAATTAGCTGATTAGAGTGTGGCACCAGACGTCTTCAATATTGAACCTTTTCTCAATATTTTAATTTTCTGAGATACTGAATTTGGGATTTTCCTTTTAACTACCGCTGTTTTACTGTTTGATCTAGAACAGAAGAACCATTAGGGTGGGATAGAGGTCTTTATGTAAAGCCGAGTAATAATCTTGAAATTGCTATCAGCAAGACTGGCATCTACAGACATGATTGTTGATGCTAAACAGCCCTGGAATGGATTGATACCCTATTCAAAGTATTCTTGCCTGACATCCCGTGTTTAATACTGGAACAATGGCACAAATAAAAAAAGGTTAAGATTTACCTTGAGGTTCAGAAGGACCATGGCAGCTTAGTGGTTAAGGTACTGAGCTAGTAAATCGAAGGTTGCTGGAACATACCCCACCACAGCTAAGTATTTAATCTTCGATTGCTTGTGTTGTATTCAACTGCAATTCACTTGGATAAAAGAATCTGCTAAATAAGGGGAAAATGCTTGTGGTAACTTTGGGGGAACCACCAGCGTTTATTTATCATGACAGTGAACTGAAGGAACACAGATGATTGTCTGATGACAAGGCAGTAAGTTTAAACACAGGGTGGAACTCGTGAGATTAGACTCACAAAAGCAGTGACTCTAGTGAAACCTTTGTGTTTAAGCTTCCTAGCATTTTACTCTTAGTCTGCTTTATTGTCAATACTACAATATGTACAGGACATAGAGGCTTGAAACTCCATTACTCTTAGACCCAAGGTGCAACTATAAACATAAAAAAACCTCTTAAGAATAAACTTTTAAAATATTCAGTTGGGAGATCGCACACCTAACACTGGAGAGATCACAAACACACAAGGAAGTGTGTTCAACTATTACTGGGAAGAAACAGGGAAGTAAAGGAATAAGTATTACAGGAAACACTTAATCAGTCACTAAACTTCTTCAGTTTGAACCTACAGTAAGAAGAAGCAGTCTTAAAGTTTTAAGAAAAACCTGACCTCTTCTTAATATAGCAAATCCTATACCCAGCATGAGCCTGCATCAAACCCCAGAGATTCTCGAGAAACCAGACCCAGCACGACCCTGACTCGGATAAAGCTGTTGTAAAACTGGGAAATGTCAACATGTATTTAAGCTGGAATGGATTTTGTGCAAAATCTGATGATCCATGTTGGCCTTTCGAAACTACGTCCAATCAATTCACAGGTGAACTTCAGCTCCTACATTTTAAGTATAAATGAAAACAAATTGGATGCACTTGTCCACAAATGGATTATATTACACACTTTCATTTTGTATTTATTGAGAACTGTTTCGGGTTTGAATAGTTGTGTAATTTGTACAGTGTCAGGCCTGTTTCTGAAGTCATTGCACATTTGCCCATGTCTCCAATAATGTGAAATAAAGCTTTCACATGAGCTACAATGACTCCATGACAGCAGAATCCAAACAGACCATAGCAGTCCGGCTTCTTGTAGCGTTGCTGTGTCCCATAGGGATCCCATGGGGGAAATTCCTCCCTTCCAGCACAATGTGATAAAGAGCTTTGAGTGCAAGAACACTACTTGCAGCAACTCTCCTGCCTAAGGGCTTTAAAAATGGAGACAGTGTGGTTCTTGCTCTAGTCTAAATCTTTCTATCGATAGATAAATGTTTCAGATTATTCAACCAATTTGAATATCAACACAAGACAACCTGATTGAATACAAAAAAATTAAAATACAGTTTTAAATGATGATTTTTTTCATTAAAGCTATCCCAACCCACCTGGCTGTGTCTGTGGGGTGGGGTGGCAGAGGCTCTGCAAAAGATGGACCTGATAACTGGATAAAAACATACATTTTCAACCACTTTATCTTGGTCAGGAACACAACAGGTCCATTTCACTGGGAATGACTGGGCACAAGGCAGGAATACCCTAAACAGGGCACCAGTCTAACAGGGCTTCGGCTACTAAGACAGCACGGCCCCATTTGAACCCAGATTTCCATGATTAATTTATCAGTGAAATAGATCACCGAACCACTCAGGAACCACCCAAGTAAAAACTCATTCAAAGAACAGCTGAAGGTTAATTTGTATTGAAAGCAGAGCAGAGAATTTAGATCTCAGAGTGCACGCATCAGCGAGGTGAACAAACGTCTTTAGAGAGTGGAGTTCTAATCAGGGGTGTAAATAATTAACCAGTTAACTCATAAAGAAGTCATTGTTTGATTAAAATGTCATTTAAACATTTTAGCAGCTGGCATTACTTTCATATTGAGACACTTGTGAAACAGTGAAAGCAGAGCAGGAAAACAGGTTTAAAGGTTTTGGTTAAATTATAAACACTAGAACTAATACATATAAAATTCTATCACACAAAATGCCACTTAGATGGTGCATATTGTGTAAATTTGCATTCTGAATGCTGAACTGGATCAGCTTTCCTTTTTTAATAAAAGTATTTTTAATATGTTTGACGCTTAGTTATTTTATATATTCACAGAACTAAACTAATCCTTATCTGTTAACTGGCGATTAATGACTGTCAGTTACCAGTTAAAAGAAGTTGCCAAAAATGGCACCCATAGTTCTGTGAACACAAGAACAATATAAACAGCAACAGAAAACCACATTTAAAGATTTATATAGTTCATATAATATCCTGGTTTCAAAAATGTCTTTTTTTAACTGAAATGTTACTTACTTTTTTTTTATTTATAGACTATAAACATTACGTTAGTCTGGTAGTGTTTGTCAGTAAAGAAGAGGATGCTTCCCCTTCACTATTGACTTCCAGTTACAACTAAGCACTTATTAGAATAGTATGTATTCATTTGAAACAATAAATGAACTATCTTAACAATCTATCTTTGTAGAAATGTTACCTTCCCTGAATTACACATGTCCATGTGATGAGAGCTATTTATGACTATAATAAATTCTTTTTTAAACGTTTTACCCACAGACAGAAGCCAATAGTGATGAATATAAATGTGACTAGGTCTATAGAAATGACCTTAATCATGCATATGGTTTTTTTTGGTTACATGTTTTTATATTTACGTATCTGTTTATTTAATCATGTTAATTCATCCCTTGCCGTTTATGCTCCACCCAAATGAGTCCCTGGTGAGCCTGGTTCCTCCCAATGTTTAAATAGGGGAGTTTTGTCCTCAGCTTGCTCGTGGTTTTACCTAGATTGTTTACCTAAATGTTTCTAAAATGTGTCAGTTATTTAAAATAATACTTTAAAAGTTCATTTAACGAACCTTTTTCTTTCATACGGTCTGCAGAGCAATTTGAGAAGTGTTAGTAACACTGTGTTCATCAAAAGAGAACGTTAGCACCAGTGAACATTTGTGCCATGTGTAAAGCACTTGCTGTTGCTAATACATGATTCAGGCTTTCACACAAACACATGGCAAAAGAACCATGTGAATCCAAGATTACCCATGTGAAGAACAACAAGATTAGGGTTCCTCACGCAGAGGAATAACATCCTTCTTAAATGCATCCATATTTATCTTTAAGGAAACTCATGTTACATCAGCAAGACATTAAAGTGACATAAACGCTCTAATTCATAACAGATGTACAGATTAACAGCTTGAGTTAAATAAGGACATGAGTTAAATAAGGACAGACTGTCTTCTGGAAACATAGTTGTGGTGTTAACGCACAATCTTACTGAACTAGAACGCAAGTAGAAAATAATGCAGTATTTTGAATGCAGCAAAACAGCTAAGGCTTAGGTTCTGATAGTGGCCAGTCAAAGATGCCTATATGAAGTCCATGTTTGAAAGGTGGGGTGGAGGGGCATGGGGGCAAGCCTCTGAGATGTATACTTGTCATAGCGATATTCCATGCCTGAATACACTTAATGATAAGATGATATAATAGGTGACCAAAGCAGTCTGGCTGGCTTGGAAGGGGCCAGAAACTCTTAGTGAGGGCAGAACACATGTAGTGTTCT
>JAYDZG010000011.1:17979615-17989985 GCA_034509265.1 Microcambeva bendego
ACACACATACACACACATACACACACACACACACACACACACACACACACACACACACACACACACACACATCATCTTTCTTACAATGAGAGGGCCATGAGTTCTTTGTGAGGACCATGATAATGGCCAAAAGCAAAACGCACACACAACTAAAATAAAGCAAACGAATGCTGTCTGTACCCGTGCGCAGAGCTCCTGTGGCTTGCCACTCAGACTCTGAGGCATCTCCCGGCAGCGTGTGGACAGGTTGAGGATTGCAGTGGCAGCCATGTGAGCGGCCTCCATATCATGAGTGTAGTCGAAGCTGCTCTTGCTGCAGGTGCTGCTGGCGCTGCTTCCTCCTCCTCCAGCTCCTGCACCTCCTCCTCCACAACTCAGACTACTGCTGCTGGGAGCATAGCTACTGGTGGTGCTGCTCGCCGAGCTCGAGTTCTTACAGAATCTCTTAACTGAGGAGAGAGAGAACACCTAGCTCAGTGTGTGTATCAAAAATAGGTAATCGGATGTACAATTTGTTATCATTTACTATCTCACATAAGATATTATATTGGTTTGAATTATTATATTTGTTTTTATATATATTTTATCTGAATAAATTTTACAATAATGTCCAGCAATGTCCACAATCATTTTTATGTATGGTAAAAGATCTAGCCTTTTTTAAATTAAGGTCAAGCATTTGTGCATAGTAGATCCTTGAGCTTAAGGTGAGAACGGCTTTCTCTTTGCCATCTGACTACAGGGAAAATGTGCCTCAGCCTCCAGCCGGGCATCAAAGTGGCATCTCCCACTGAGTTGCCTGCTGCCATCTTTCTCACTGTCTCTCTCATTCTGTCTCGCTCTTAATGCCCCCCTCCTGCCTCAGTCATTTAAGTGCAGCTAGAGAACTGGCTGCTATTCGCACAGAATTGCAATTAGCCCTGGCCCAGAGACTAGACCTTGACTCGCGTCTACCCAGCTATTCATTATGCATTCGCTACTATATAATTTCCATACATTTCCATTTTTCTGGCCTTAGCCTGGAAGAAGTCATTTATAGAGCAATCATATAACAGTGCCGCTAAGTTCACAGAATTCTCATGTAATGATGGGAAGAATCTCATATTACAATTATTTTAAGCACAAATATGCATTGCAATTGGATTTTATTAGTCATAATATGCACTGTCATTATTATCTGTACAAGCGTTAAAAGTAGTCAAGCAGGTCCTACTGTCAAATCCCTTGGGTGATGTGTCCCGACCCGGGACTTTGGGTGCAATGGCTCGTTTGCCGTACACATTCTGGCTGTCATAGCCATTGTATTCAAAGCTGGTCTTGGAGTATTTTTCCAGCTCTTTAGCCAGGTTGGAGCGAGGGGTGGTTGTAGGAACGTTGTTCTTGTAACCGTACTGCGGGATCTCCAGCTGCTTTACAAAACACATGGGCCTACAAGAGAGAATGAAGAAAGGGTGATACCTTCTAGGTTCTAGGAGTGATGACGAGTTTTAAAGAAGTTTCTTGTAAGGATGTACAGGAAACCTGTTCCATAATAATTTTGCTGAATGCACAAAGGTAATATAAAAAAAACCCCATTGAAAATCAATTGAGGTTTGAGAAGAAATCATGAACTCAGCCAGTTGGGATGTAAAAAAAGCACTCAATGCGATACTGGGTTCAGAATAGTGTTTCCCCCAAATGTATTTGTATTTTTGTTTGTGTTTATCTAAACAATAAATGGCCTTTTTGTCTGAGGTAGATACAAACTATGCCTAACTTTTTTTTTATTTTACATTTTGTAAAATTATTAAATATTCATATAAACTATTAAATATGGAAACCGAGTTTCCAGAAAAGTTTGAATATTTAGTAAAATATATTCATTTGGACGTTTTATAAAATATAATTAAATATATGACATTTAAATTGTTGGCTTAAAAAAATGTGCATTTTGTATTAATCCATCACAAGGCCCTCCTCCTTTGGAAACCAATAAATTATATGTACAGACAGAGTCAAAAGTCAAAGGACACTCCTTTTGTATTATTAAGAATAAAAAGGTAAAAATATATATCTTGAGAGTTACTAAAAACACGAAAAGGGTCATCACAGACTTGCAATATCTCTTATGGCTCATTTTCCCTTTCGTTTTTGAAATGAATGGGTGTCTTAGCCTTTAGGTTAGTTTGGAATTATATACTTTGTATTTTGGTCAAACACAAAACTTACATTGACACAATGATCACATGTTAGTGGGGAGTCATCACTTACCTGAGCACTCTGTCAGATGGCTGGTTGGACTTAGCAGTTCCATTGCAGACTTGATGTTTCTCGTGGGCTTTGGCCAGCTTCTCAGCTGCGGCTATAGGGCATCCTGAGAGACTGTTTTAAAATACAGAAAGAAGAACGTAACTTAAGTCATGGTTGCCTTTCTTACATTAAACCAAACTAAAGAGTTTTATTTCAGGTTTGAAGTAATCTCAGAGGGAAGGACGCTTAGTAGGGTGCACCATGAATACATGAAACAGTTTAGACACCTGGGTAAATATCTGACTTGATTCCATGAATTCAGATGTATAGTCGGCTACAACTGATGCTTTTGTACATGATTCTGTGAGAGTACAGTGAACACACGTTCAGAGAGCTGCAGCGACAGCAGGCGGAGGGTACAGGGTTGCGGCAAAGGTGTGTGTAAGTCTCTATTCATGCAAATCACACCAGGATGGCTGCCAATTTGCTTTGGGGCCTGAATACACACATTTTGTGAGTGCAGATGTGTGAGCTGAGGGTGTTGATTTGTATAAGCAGGATTTGTGCAGTTCTCCTACAGCAGGTGCATTCGTCAGTGTAACAGTTTGTGTGTGTGTGTGTGATGTGCAGCTGGTGTGTGTGCTCTGGTATAACACAGTGCTAATGGCTGGTGCCAGGTCTGCCATCCCACACCAGCTGCTGACCGTCACACCTTCAGTGCAGCATCACCCAGAATAGAATTACTAAGCACTGGGGTGAGAGACTGAATGTGAGCCCTGCATTTATGATCTCAGTCACATCTCACAGTCCCTCCAGGAATCTGCTTATGCAGATTTATGCCAAATGAACCAATCGTTTTTGCTGCACTATGCAGGCGGACATATGTGGCCGCCAGATTATATCACTCATTCCAAAATAATATGCATTTACTTGGGCTCACGTCCTTGGAGGTTAAACTTTTTTTTTTTTTTTAAGATTTTGGAGTTTGTCTCTGGGATGTGTATATTTATTAAAAAATGCTACATGGGAAAGACTAGCACAAAATGACGTTCCACTTTATTCCAAAGTTGTTTAAATGTGAGGCGACAGTGCTACTCATTTAGCCACCTATTTGATATATTACATTTATTTAATACACACGCTTGTTAGCAACAGGTGTGGCAACAAAAGTCACACATTTAGGGTTGTAGTTGGCATGCTTCAGTAGAAAAAAGGTGCACACACACTAGGACAGACACTAGGATGATTTTAGTATCACTGATTGCATAACCTGACTGTGGGAGGAAATTACTTCCACTTTTGATGATTCCACTTTCTCCTTTACTCTTCATGAGTCCACTTTTTAACTACATCTTCTGTAGCTTCCTCCAAGGTTTATTTAGCAGAGACCTGTTTACCCTCTCCAGGATAAAGACTAAAGTCACGACTGATGTGCTAACAATGCTGCTCCTTATAGATGAGACAGGGACCTGGCGTGTTTGCATCAAGATTGTCCACAACTCATTACGGACTCTATAAATATATATTGTATATAGAGTTCTTCATTATTCAGTCCAGTCTCTGATAGAGTTTCTAGCTTTCAGTTATTTTGTGTTATGTGGGCTCCTTTGTGAAGGATGGTTCCCTTCTCAGTCTGGTTCCTCCTAACAGGGGCTTTTTGTCTGGGGGTCCTAAACTCTGTATAGCTGTTTTGTAACTATATATATATATATTGTAAAAAGCACTATACAAATAAATTGACTTGACTTCACAAAGAAACCCTCACAGAAATAGGGAAACATCCAAAGTCCAAATAGAAGGGACATAGACCACCCCACGTTCGAATCGGACCTTGTTCCTGTGAGGTGACAATCCTGTTCACCAAGTCACCATACTGTCTTGAGCCGAAACAGCTTAACTCCAGTATTAATGGTTTTAATAGGATTTTGGCCAGATCATATTGCCAATTTTCCACTTATTCACTTATTGTTACTCTGTAGTTACAAGGCTAAGGCTGAACATGTTTCTTTTAAGATGTAAACTCATCAGCTTTGTACAAGCTATTTGATAGATCAACACATGAAGAAAAAAATGAGCTGCTCCTATCCATACACCCACTTAAATGTTTTCAGGGTTGGCTGATGTTGCATGATTGATGGCGACACAGTAATGTAACTCCTTCCTTGTGAAAGAGCTTATTATTATTTCTGTTGTATACATGACATCACAATTGATTGAGAGTTTAAATGACAGCTCTTCTATGCAGCCAATGTTGGATCCTTAAGCATGGTCCTTAACCCTTTCACCTTCTATTAGTTCAGGTAGCTCTTTAAAACAAGCTGATATTGGCAAAGAAATAATTTCGGTGTTCTGTGCACCTGAATATATTTATGCGATAAACGGTCTATAGATGTGGAATTTGCTAGACCACCCTAGGTGTGTTAATTTAGTTAAGCATTTAACACAAAATATTTTTCTTGTAGGCAGTTGATACTGGACTAATTAGCAGAAGGTCATTGGCAAGGTTGTCATTGGCTCAACCTTGTACTGTTAAGGTTTATACTGTTTATACTGTTGCGGCTGCTAAATGCTTAAAATGTAAACCTGACAAATACAAGCCAAGCAATTAAGGGTTTAAGGGTATTGTAAGGTTTAAACCATTAACATTTTTATCACTAGCACAATTACAAAGCCCTTCACCAAACCCTTTACATAATCAATCAAGTAATCCAAACATAAGTCAAGAAATTAATGAACAAACAAAATAATAAACAAAATGACAAATTAATAAGCAGCCAAATAATCTGAGCATGATTTAGTATAAGTAACAGATGTCTTTGATAAATGTGGCAAAACAAACACAATTCGAAGTAAATTCAATAAACAGGTATATAAAAGTAGTGCTGGACCAACAGCTTGAGTAATTTTGTAAATTAAAAACAAACCATGCAGTAAGCACAGCAGAGGTTCGTTTTTGTGCTGTGAGAGGGAACTTGAGCTCTCGGTGGAAACCCATGCAGACATGGGGAGAACATGCAAACTCCACACAGAAAGGACCCGGACCGCCCAGCTGTGGGATCAGGACCTACTTGCTGTGAGATGTCAGGGCTACCCATTTAGCTACTTCCCGCCCTTTAAGGAGGAGGTTAGTATAACACTAGAGCAAAAAAACAAAACAATTACACTGCTGATGCCAAACTGGTTGTGCCACTTCTGCTTAAATAGACCATTTGCCGAATAGTTTTCCTTTTCTTTATGTTACACTATGATAGATTTTACCTTAATTTACTTTCTGGTTGTAAGACAAAACCATGTGGAAATGGCTGAGAAGTAAATATTTATTTAGAATTACTTAAGTTAATAAACTAAAAGTATAATACACCAGAAAAAGCACAAATTAATTAGATGACATCACTGATTGACTAATGACTGAACTAAAATAAACTTAAATGTGATGCACTATAAATGTATAAAAAATGTCTGACTTAAAAAAATAAATAAGAATGCAAATATGGTTACAGAAACCCCATAAAGAAAATAGACACATTGTTGAGTTTCCATAACGACTGCTGGACCGAAAGCTCTTACCTTCGGTGAGAGTTCCTGTTGCTATTGACATGGCCGCGTCCTGTGCAGCCAGGTGTAGGACACTTAAGAACATTTTCATACATTGCAAGAACTTGATGCAGAGGAGAGGAAGAGTGGAAGACAGGAAGAGTTAGGAGGCAGCAGAGTTAGTCATCTGAATTAATGTCAAATCACACCAAAGAGCATGCAACTGACAGCAAGGGAAGAACATGCAAGTTCACGATGCCAAAGCAGAAATAAGAGATAGAGCAGTGTGTGGAGGGAAAATAATCTTTAACTTCTACCTTCATAAAGCTCTAAAAATTAAGAAAATATATTTTTATCAGCATGTTTAATTCCAATGTCAACACATGCATGTTTAATTCTACTTAATGAGGTAATGATTAGATGATCTGAACCAAATCCTATTTAATGAGTGAGGTATAACAATGCTGTGGCCACTGCAGTCTTTCAACAGGACCAGTTGGACCAGGTGGCAAAGCAGTCAGTGCATCAAATACTCAGAACTTTTACTAATTCGTTTTTTTCTTCCAATTACTTAGTAAAAGTATTAGTACTAATTACTAAGCATTGGTAATGCCAAACAAGTGAAAAAGAATATGTCTAAAAAATACTGAATCTTATATTTGACCAGTTTTATTCTCTGCAGATAAAGAGCTGTAGATGAGGCAAACCTTTTAATTACTAGACATAAAAATTCAGTCCCATTTATATGAACCTCACTGATCATGTCTCCACATAATACAAAGACAGACTATGGATGTGATAAAAAACCTAGTGTGCTGTACTTAGGTAGGATTTTATGTCATTTTGTATGTGAGAAGAAACAGGCTGCTTGGAATCCTAGATGCCTTAAGATCATCCCCTGTGAAGCATCTTAATATTTGAACTGTATTTTCAGTGAACTAGGGAGCATCACCTTAGTGGCGAAGGCATCACAACATTCAGTGGGGCATGACTTTTCTCAAAAAAGCAGCTCTTTATATTTTAAAATAAAATTACTGTAAACGTCTTTGATCCTTTTGTGGTGTCATCACAAGAGGTGACCGAATACATACAATCTAGTGTGATCCTCTGTATACATTCATAGTTTTCGATGCTACAGAGAAAGCCTGTTAGCCTGTAAGCCAGTTAAACTTGCTCTTCACTCCTGCAGAAACTGATTCAGTTCTGATTATTCTCACCTTTGCTGTCAGCTAATATTAGCATGAATACACATTAATATAAAGAATGCCTTCAAACTAGTGAGCAGATGTGCTATGACTACACGGTACTTAAAGCAGGACTGATCAAAAACTGAGAATTGACATGTTACATGCTTTATTCTTTATTTTGGTTATGAAAAAAGGACTCGGCTTTCACGAACTCTCACAAAGAAAACAGAGCTGTCCAGTCTGGTATAAAATCCCTCTAGCACCAATTAAATTAATGATCTTTAGGAAAGCAAAGAAAGGACAGAAGGAAAAGGTGGGGCGGGGTTGAAGGGGAGGACAGACGTGCTGTCCCTCTTCACGTCTTTATCATCACCTCCTTAAACCCTCACCATCATCTTCTTCTCTTGCGCTGACAAATTAATTACTGTACACCAGGCTTAATTGGACCAGCAGTGCTACCTAGAGATAGATGGACTGGCTCTGAAATGCCATGGTGTGTATTAATAGATGCGAGGAGGTAGGAACAACGTCCTTGTGTGTGTGTGTGTAAATATATAAAGGTATATAAATAGTAAATTAACCAATCAACCAATTGGATATCTTATATTTTATCTAGCAGGTCTTGGACTTTCCTCTGTGGTTGGTATGTGAACTGAAAGGTGACCTGTTGTGTGCATGGAAAGCTGTTCACAGGTCGTACTTAAAAATGCATTATGTGCAATGTAGCAGCTGCCAAGACCCCCCCCCCCCATTAGTATGCTCAATAATCTGAGCACATCACCTCACCATGCCACAACCTTCACTGAGTTTACCTCATTCACACAAACAATAAACCACTGCATTCCTGCACTTTCATCCT
The DNA here is from genome assembly GCA_034509265.1 of Microcambeva bendego. Classification (NCBI taxonomy): domain Eukaryota; kingdom Metazoa; phylum Chordata; class Actinopteri; order Siluriformes; family Trichomycteridae; genus Microcambeva; species Microcambeva bendego. Next base: position 17,987,425 of record JAYDZG010000011.1, read on the forward strand.
CAAATAGAAACTTATTAGCCCAGGTAAGATAGCACTAAGTTTAGTCAATGAAGAATAACACAACATACAGTCACACACTTTCCTTCACTCACACCTTGATACAGAGTAGCAACCCCACCTAACTGCAGATTTAAAGAATTTGGAATAAATCCCTAGAAAAGGTCAATCAAGGCATCATGACAGGACAGGAAGTTACTGGAAACACACGGTTCATCGCTTCAAGTTTAACATAAAATACAGTCACCAACAATTTTGTTTCTCCACTATACCTGACTTACATGTCTTTGTAATCTGAGAGGAAACGCCAATGCCACCCACCTAGCCACAGATCCACTCCAAATACTTGTAAAACATTCCTGTGTTAAAGACCCAAAGAGTCTGATTCTTTTGGCAACAACTTAAATCTAGATAAAACTTAAAAAAAAAAAAAAAAAAATTATGTATTCATTTTTCTCAGATTCTTTATGTTCATGTGGTAAGAGTATTTTAGAATATTCTTTTCATCACTGTGTAGTAAAATGTTATCCGCATTTCAACCCAATCAGTGCAGTAACACACATACTATACATACTAGTGAATACTAGAAGGCGGTGAGCACAAGTTCTCGGAGGGGTGGGCAGCCCTAGCCACAGCGTCCCGAGAGCTGATAGAGGTTAGGTGCCTTGCTCAAGGGCACTTCAGTCATAACCTGTCAGCTCTGGGAATCAAACCGGCAACCTTCTGATTACAAGCCCAGTTCTCTTACCACCAGACCACGGTGGCCTCAGGATGTTAACATTATTTCCCTTACATCGTTATATATAGTCTTGTTGTTACCAGGCTTCTACCAAACAGCGTAAAATGTATTTGCAGCCATGGCCCTGGGTTTATCATCAAGTGTGCATGCATAAGGAAGGGCATCCAGTGTTAATATTTATGTATTTATTAGGATTTTAACATCATATTTCACACTTTTAGTTACATTCATTACAGATTCATTACTCAAGGTTTATCTTTTTAAGTTTATATTAAAACTCATGGACAACTTTGTCTCTCCAATTAACCTGGCTGCATGTTTTTGGACTGTGGGAGGAAACCGGAGCACCCGGAGTAAACCAACACAGACATGGGGAGAACATGCAAACTCCACAGGACCCGGACCGCCGCACATGGGGAACGAACCCAGGACCTTCTTGCTGTGAGGCGACAGTGCTACTCACTAAGCTACCCTGCCGCCCTGCAGTGTAAAAGCTGTAAAATCAAGTATGCGGACCAGAATGTAACGGCAATGTCACACATAATTAGTCTGAAAACCTAGTGAGCTGCCTTGTTTCCTACTACCTACCCAAGCCACTACATTAGTCTAGAGGATTACAAACGTATAAGGCAGGGTTTTTTTAGATTTACTAAATAATCTCAGACTATGCCCTTTATTCTGCCCTATTAAAAAATCCCCACGATTATCAGAACACCATATGAGAACAGATCTTGTTGAATAAGGGATTGTCATCCTTCTAGAACAGTTATAACTTGTTATATGCATATAAGCATAGGCATGTATGCCTAGGTACAATGAAGCTTTTTCTTACAAAAAAATCTTCTTTTATTTAAACCCCTCTGTTGATGATCACAAAGCTAAAGAGTGTATCCCAATACATAATGTATTATTAATTACCATACTTCGTTAAATTTATCAAAAAATAGGAAAAATATCGTGCTCTTATGTGTCTGGTTGCCTTTTTTGTCATAGTAAGTTATCATAGTATTTTTAGCATACTCAACTCATTTAAGTGAAGAACTAGATCTAAGCCATGAGTGCAAATAATAACAAATTTAAGGTTTAATTAGACAAGGAATTGTTCAGTTCAGTATTAAATTGCTGTTTGCCGTTATATTCTGTTTTGTTGTCAGTATAACATCCAGAATTTCTCTTTAAAAGAAAAAAGCCTTTGTCTAGTCCATCTGTAGCTAAACCATATAGGTGAAGTGTAGGTCATCTCAGGTTCCCCCGACACTCCATGAACTCCCCCGCAGAGACTGCTCGAATTACACCTCTTGACATCTGGACACTTTATAGGCAAATCTTTTATGTTAACTAATTTTCTGGGCTGTCATTAAAGCTGTCAGTTCATTTGATAGCCGTCTGGGTCATTTGCTAGCATAACGGGAGATCCTGTGTGCGGTTTAATGAATCGTGTAAAAGATGCTTTATAGGGAGATTTGCACAAGGTGAACGTGAGCAGTCAGCGATCACCACTCTTCCTGTTTATTGTATGGATAAAAGCAGATGTGATCTAGACAGCTGTAATTATTACAGATTATTCAACTGGATATAATTGAGGAAATAACAAATAAAGCAATTTAAAAAATCTACATTGAAACAATAATCATTTGATTAAACAAGGTAAGGAATAAGTAGCCATAAGGATCTCTAAAAAGAGGAAGACGAATAAGAAGAAAAAAAAGTACAATATTGTAATTTAATGTGACAAAGAGGAAAACTATATACCCCAAACACACACACACACACACACACACACACACACTTATAAAAATATAATTTTTTATATCACGATATAGAA
>JAYDZG010000011.1:18002514-18014334 GCA_034509265.1 Microcambeva bendego
GTCATGGCCCGATAGGCAGCATCCTCAGCAATCTTGCCCAAGTTAAGCAAAGACTTGGCCACTAGCTCATCATAGTTGTCATATTCATCATTGTTGTTGTCGTCCTTTTCCACCAGAGGGCTCGTTTTTGTGTAGACCCCATTCACATTATTGCAATCTGAAAGAATAGAATTCATTTTATGAATGTATTTATTTTTAGCGGTTATTTTCATCCATCCATACATATTCCACAATATATATTCCACAATTATAGCCAGTGTATTCTTTATATTTACAGGTGTAGTCATTGCCAGTTGCAAGATATACATCATTGGTTGCAGGAATCCAAACTGCACCGTTCCAAACTGGTAATAAATTGTTTTTTTTTTTTCAACCACACGCAATTCTAACAATACCACATTTAAAATTAACTAGTGTAAAGCACACCTCTACCACTGGAGCAGTGAAAATACTAGACACTGTAAATAACTACCACTAGCCATAGATATTAAATATATCTACATATATGTACATATATCTACATAAATCTACATATATATACATATATATATGATCATGTTGTTTAAAACTGCCACATATAGCACTAGAACTGTTTTCTTTCAACTCCATACATTTAAAGTGCACTGTGGGTAAAGTACACATCCACCAGAGCAATTCAAGTATTAGTTTACTATAACTATACCTATGTATTTACTGGGGGTTTTCACATACTTTGGCCATAAAGGGAAAGAAAATGGAACAAAGTTAGAAATTATTTATTTAATATTTTTAATAAGTTTTTTTTAGCTGGTTAAATTGATTAAAAAACCTGTTTAGTTCTAAAACATAATTAATCAAGTATTCAACAATTTTCTTTAAAGTATTCATAGGTAGTCATTGCTAGTTATCACTTATCCATCTATGGTTGCACCAAGACTTTTTAAATGGAAAGGGTGACCCTAAATTGCTGGATTAGCAAGGCTACGATGAATCACCATTTTCTTTATATTTAGTCACTGCAAATTGTCCATTTTTAATTACAGCAGGTTTTAATCACAATACTAAGACATTTACAAAAGCGGTGTAAAGTACATGTACACCACTGGAGCAGTGCTGGACATCATGGTACATCCTGAAGGTGTTTAGTGGGGTTAAACATCCAACTCTGAACTGGTCATCAAGATGTCTCCACATCAAACTCTACAAACCATGTCTTATATTTGTTGGGACAGGAAATGGCATTCCTCAAACTGTTGCCAAAAAGTTACATAGTATATAAATAATTTTGAACAGGATTTTCAACACATTTTAGCAACAGTTGAAATAAAACACATCAGGGGTCTCCATATACTTTGGGCCATGTAGAGTAGCTTTAAGGATTTACACTTCAAGTCAATCAGCGTGAACATCGAGCTACATAGCAGACCAGACATTGGGACAAATCAGGTATCAAAATGTTCTTTCGAGGACAACATTTACTAGATCAACATAGAATTCAGTGTATCAGGCCATTTGTGAAGCAGTGGGATATAAAGGAATAACGCCGGGCATCAAAATGTGTCATAAGAGCCGGAGACACCTGGTGGAAATGGTCCAGGTTAAACGTGGCATGCAAAAGCAATCTGAAGAGCAATCAAGTTATACAAAGGAACGCGGGAAGTGAAACAGATTGAATGGGAAGGAGGCAGAGTGCCGCCGAATTGGACGGATTAGCGATGCTTTATTGTGCTCGCCATTGAAAATGATAACAATGACACTTTGGGTGCAGCTGAGAGATTGGAATCTTTTATCATTTTGTTTTGTTTTTCTTTTACATGCACTATTCCAGAATATTTGATACTGAAAGAGTAATTTAATATAATAAAGACTTCCAGTAAGTTATTTCACTTGAAGATGTTACACCAGATCAGTGACCAATTAAATAAAATAATTGTACAAGCACAGATGGAAGGCATCTCACATTAAGATGGTCCTGGGTTCAGTTCTCAGGTGGTGTGATCCGGGTCCATTGGGTTTGATCAAGGTGCTTCAGTTTCCTCCCCAGTCCAAAGATGTGCAGTCAGGTTAATTGAAGATACTTAAGTCCTCCTAGGTATGTGTGTGTGAATGTGAGTGTGTGTGTGTTTGTGCTGTAATGGACTGGCCACCTGCCAAGGGTTTCCTGCCCAGTGAATATCTTTCCCTGCGTTTCCCTGTTCCATTAGACCTCTGCACGACGCCCATGCTGGCCACATAGTCCAAGCCCAGCACGTAACCAAAAACCTGCAAAGGTGGCCAGCGCATCCAGAGCAGCACACTTCTCTTTTCTCATTGCTCTGCTACTCACAATGGTGCCTTACTAGACATTAGGAGTCATCACACGCAATGCAATCACCTTCATACCATCACCCCCTCCCACCCTAAAGCGTCAAAACACTGAATAATTAAACATATATTTGAAAATGAATAAATAAAGATTGGGATAGCTGTGTTCTGTTGCAGTAGTACAGTTGATAAGAATTTAGGGAAAAATAAAATTATTGTACCGAGACCTTTCATTTGTTATTCTGTTAAATATCTTTAAGAAGCCTCAAAAAACACAATGCACATTATGTAAGAAGTGCCATTCATAATTAGACTTAAAGGCAATGTCAGGTCAGATTGGACACCGGATGGAGAGATGCTATATGTGCTCCAGTGTTGGGCCTAGAGTGTCTGAGAAAGATGAGAATCATTATTAATATAATCGGATTGAACAAGAGTGCTAGAATGCTCATTCGCTCATAGAGACATCCAGAATTTATGATCGATCATGAGGTCATAGAATTCAGCGTTCAAACTGTATTTTCTTTCATATATTCAGGGTTGGTAGCCTGTCCTGTGAATACTGCAAAGTAGGAATAAATAACATAACCGGTCAGCTGGGCGCCACCCGAGCCACTAGGATACCAGTCCTAAGCCTGGATAATTAGGGTTGGGTCAGAAAGGGCTCCCGGTGTAAAAATCATGCCAAATCCATAATGCAGACCACGATCTGCTGTGGTGAGCCAACCTAACTAAGCCGATTTCAGAGATAATTCAACCCAGTCATCTGGCCATAGTAATATGAATAATTCATTCAATGTCTGTTTTACCACTGCTTTATCCTATTCAGGGTCACATTGGGTCAAAAGAAGGAAAACAACGTGTATTTATGAAGAATATATATAGAGAGAACATACAAACTCCACACAGGCAGGACCAGGATTGCTCATTCTTAGAATCAAACTCAGGATCTTCTTGCTATGAGTCAACAGTGCTATAAAATAAATCTTTATGTCTGATCATATGTTTAACACATCCGTACTAACCATTAGCCCAACATTTAATATATCTTAAACCAAGATTTGCAATAGTTGTTTAAAAAAAGCATAACCATGCACATTTGAGGGGGAACATCCTAACACTTTGTCTCTTTGATGTTTAGTAAGGGCTGTACTCAATTCACAGGAAACCTTACTTAATTTCATAGATGACAGATTTGAGCCACATTTCACATCAGTCAGTAAGTTACTTCATCAGTCATCAACTAAACTTTAAAAAATCAGAATGATTGGATTAATAACATAACAATAGTTTGTGTTACTCAAAGCTGCTTTACACTTTGCAGCACTTGAAAACTATGTGAATGAAAAATGTTCTCAGTCCCCCATGAACCTCTCATCAGTTTACGTCTATTCCTTTCTTGGATCATTTAAAATAATGAACACCCCACAAGAGCTGCAATTTTGGCAATGCTCAGACCCAAGCCATCGCAAGCAGTAGCCTAGTGGTTAAGGTACTGGACTAGCAATCCGAAGGATGCCAGTTCAAACCCCACCACTACTAGGCTGCTGCTGTTTGGCCCCTGAGCAAGGCCCTTAACCCTCAATTGCTCAGACTGTATACTGTAACTAATGTAAGTCGCTTTGGATAAAGGCGTCTGCTAAATGCTGAAAATGTAAATGTCACAATTTGGTTAATATCAACTTCGAGGATATAATATTCACTTGCTGCTCAATATATTCTACCAACTAACAGGTCTTATTCACTGGTCCTAATTTTATACCTGAAGAGTGTCTGAGTGTCTATGAGTATATGTCCAGTCATTGCATCCATTTTCCTGTAGACTCCAGAGCTCAACCGCACAAATAGAATAAATCCTGGATTCCTTAAAGATTATCAGCATAACACAGATGTTTCCACGGATTGTTAACAATGAGTAAGCCTTAAAACCAGAGAAGGCTTTTCACGGCTTATAACTTTTAGTTTGCTTAAAAGTACATCCTTCAGAGATCTGAGACAAGGTCTCATGCACAGATGAAAGAAAGCTTAACCCGTACCAGACTGATGGGATGAGGGAAGTGAGGAGGGGAAAAGTAGCTACTTATGAGCACACCATCATCTGTGGAACATGACAGCATGGAAAAGATGAATTATTCATTGGACTGCAGGAAAAAAAATGAGCTTCAACTATGGATCCATTTTAACTGCTAAGATCCAACCGGCACCTTTTGGAGTCAGTAGGAATCACTTCTTCGAACAGTAGGACAAACAGCTGAGCAACAATGCTTAGAGTCTTTGTTAGCATATCAGTTCTGTTAGAACTTTCTTTTATATTTTATTTCTAAAATGTCTTTTTTTTTTAAAAAAAAAGAGGGGCCAGAAGACGACTACTAAATGAAAGGAAGCCTGGCAACTATAAGGGTGTGAACTGCAGGTTTTGCAGATTAGAATAAGCTGTTACTAAATTGGATTGGATATTACAAGTCTGAATTGTATGCAGGGTTTTCTGCTAGCACACCAGCCCTGATAGTCTGAACTTGCCATTTTGAAACTCTGCCTTGCCACTAGTAAGCTGAAACTCATCCTAGCCACTTGGATGCTCGGAAAAATAAAAGGGTTGCATCAGAAAGGGCATCCATCATTAAAACTATGCCAAATGTGGACCACCATGGAAGTAGCAGATAGATATTCACATTACAGGTCTGAATATAGAGACATTTATTGCATAGCTATCGATTACATGAAGAGGCCGACTTTTGTAATAAGGGCATTAAAATATAGACTAATAGCAGGTAGACACAAATGTCACACTTTATCTTTGGAAGAAGATCCTGAAGTCCAATGACTCAAGGATTGTTGAAAAAAAAATCATACTCTCACCTTGATCCAGACTGTGCTGCTGTTCTTCCTCTCCTTCCTCTTCATCTTGTTCTTCTTCATCCTCATCTTCTTCATCCTCTTCCTCTCTGTCATCACCCTCCTCTTCTACCAAATCATCATCTTCCTGCTCAACTTCTTCCTCTTCTCCGTTCTCTACCTCACCCTCCTCTTGTTCAACTTGTTCCTCACTGTCTGAAAACTCTTCCTCTACGTCGTCCTCATCCTCGGCATCTCTTTCCTCCTCCACCTCATCCTCCTCATCCTCCACCCCATCCTCACCGGGTTCTTCCTCCTCCTCCTCCTCCTCTTTTTCAACCACCATCTCAGTTTCATAGCTGTCCTCCATGTCTTGCTGTTCTGTGTGTGAGTGATAGGCCTTCTTCTTGGCCACAGGCTCTAGGGGCGGCCTGTCCTGCGTTCGCCTCTTCTTGGCCAGAGGGCAGCCGTACACACTGCATGGAGAGAGATAAGAGAGAGCCAATTAAAGAGCTGGCCTGCTTCGATTCACTCATCTCCCCCGGTCTCAACACAGCATGTAATTCAGGCCTGTGATAGGCTATTTTTAGAAGGAGCCAAAATTCTGCAGTGTCTGCTCCTTCATTCAAAACTGATATATGGTTTCCGTGTCCTTAAAGGGATCCACTACAGCATTAACATCCCAAATACGCTCACTTCAAATCATACTATTTAAGGGATTTTTTTTCACATTATTACTGCCCAAATTTTTCTGTGACCCCACCAGATGCACAACACTCTAACCCTAACCCTCACCTTTACACCAGCCAGCAGGTGAATCATAAAGAAAGTCTCAACACTTTATAATCTAGGTACACAAATCTACAAAGTTTTAATGACAATGGACCCTTGACTTATGAACGGTGTACCATACAAACAGTTCATGTAATTTATTATTATTATTTTTTTCAACTTCACGTACAAATAAATTTGGGGTTATGAACTGAAACTCACAGCGATGTCACATGAGCAGCATTGTGGGGGCAAATACTGGAGCTATTTTCAAATGTAAATAAATTATTATTGATGATTAATTTGTATAACATCTACACGTGTACACAGTTTAATCATTTTTGGTACATGGAGGCATCTGACATGCAAGCGCAGGGAGAACATGCAAACTCCACTCAGAAAGGACCCAGACCCAGAGATCGAACCCAGGACCATCAGTGCTACCCACCAAGCCACAGTGCTGACCAAGTAGATGTAAAATTTTATTAATTGAATCTTGGCAGTGGTGGACAAGCATATTAGGCTGCTTTAAGTTATTTGTTTTTGAAATTGCTAAAAAATATATTTTACGCTAAAATGAATTATATGAAAGAAATGGGGAGGCAAGGAGGCTCAACGAGTAGCGAAGGTCCTGGGTTTTATTCCCAGGTGGTGGTTCAGGTCCTTTTGGAGTTGCATGTTCTCTTCTCATCAACGTGTTTCATCTGGGAGCTCCGGTTTCCTCATGCAGTCCAAAGACTTTAAAATGAGGTGAATTGGAGAAACAAAATAGTTCCATGGCTGAGCTTTACAATAAATACTTGAACTGATGATGCTTGTGTAACCAGTAATTACCCTTCCTGTCATGAATGCAACCAAAGGGTGTAACACGTGAAAAAAATAACTATATGGTAAAACCACCTGCTGCAAACTGTCTAAATGTGAATCAATTAAACATAATAGGAAACAAGATGCTCTTTCAAAGATCAGAAATGAAAGAAATGGATGTGTCATAACGATGATGCAGTCATTTACTCATATGTTCCAGTCTTATATGTAAAATTCAAGTTTTTTTGCATTTGCTGTGCCTAAAAACAAATACAAAAGGCTCATTACATCTGGCACTGCAGTGCTGCATTAAAGATCCAAGAAGCAGCTGGAAGATTATAGCATGATTAATTGCGTCTTACACCCAAGGCTAAACGTATTCTATAGCGCTACCTGGCAGGAGAAGTCAATGCTCTAATCTGATAATCTGTGTATTGAGTCAGACTGGTGGTTGAAGATTAATCTATTTCACTGCCTGAACCACAGGGAGTCAGTAATGACCCATTTCTAAGAGCTGCACAACACCCTTGCTGTATAGACATTCAACTGTGGCAGAGGATGACAAAAATGCTGGGCACGTAACAGCCATTCAGCTATGAAATGTTCTGGAATCGGGTTAGCCCTGAAGTGTTGTCTCTTTTCACCAGTTGGAAGTGCGGTGCCACTAAAGGTGTTCTATTTTGTGGCTGAAAGTGACACTGGCACCTATGAAACTCGGCACTCTGTCAAGGTCAAACCTGTGTGGTGTGGAATGGATGCCTGGCACTACATGAAGTGGTTCACTGCCTTTGTGTTTCCTTATTACTCTATTAAAATGCCAGTTGCTGGCAGTTGCCAAATTTTTTAACCCACAGCACCAAACATGGCATTGAGGGCCTTTTCCAGAAATACACCAAGGGTAATAATCATTAAAGACTTGATGATAATAATTATAATAATGATAACAACAACAACAACAACAATAATAACAATAACAATAATAATAATAATAATAATAATAATAATAATAATAATAATAATAATAAACACTACTGTTACCAATAATAATACACATTAATGATTTGGCATGCCCTTCCTGACACAACCCTCCCTATTTATCTGGGCTTGGGACCAGCACCACAATACACTGCTTTATGCATCTTAGTGGTAAGGTACCTATAGAACAGTGCAGTGTTTCCAATTAACCCGGTTGCATGTTTTTAGACAAAAAAACAAAGAGGACAAAGAGGACACCCATGCAGACACAGGGAGAACATGCAAACTCAACACAGACCCATACAACCCCACCTGGGGATCAACACCAGGAGCTTCTTGCTGTGAAGTGACAGTGCTACCCACTGAGCCACTGTGTCACCAAATGATAGTAATGACAATAAAGAGTAATAATAATCCATCCACCCCACCCCAAGAATTTCTAAAAATATCTTGCTGTCAGATGGCACAGCTCTGAAACAAACTCTTTCAGATATGTGTTATTGTGCTAGCCATGGTGGCCAAGCACTACTAGGCCACTAGTAGTAGTAGTGATAGTAGTAGTAGTAGTAGTAGTAGTAGTAATAATAATAAATATAATTATAAAAACGATTACAACATCAGCACAATCCAAGGACCACACTACTATGTATTCATTTGCCGCTATCCCCTGCAGTTCTGTGATCTCTCCTCGCCTTACCCTTTTCTGACATGACCAAATGTGTGTGTTAAGAACAGGGCGAGGCCAGTTGCACCACCAAAATAGGAAACTCAGGTTCAGTGGGCATCTGTAGTGGATTGGTTTGTTTGTTTTTAATTAATTATTTCGACCCAACATTTCCATAGAATTTGGTGAAATGTACCAAAATTCATGCTGATGTAGGATGAGCCACAAACATGTACTACGACAGTGGTAAAAGATCCAAGTAAACCTGGAGCAATTGATCGAAAACTGCTCCTCTCCTTGCATTTACACATTTCTAATCCAGCCTATCCCATGTGGACCAACGTGTTCGGCTCAGGCCCAAATTACACAGAGGCCATCATTCATCCAGGCGGCCTACTGGCAGGCTCAATCTTCCCGGACTGAGAGATTACTTAATGGGCTGACCCTTTCACCCAGGGCGTCAATTCATTAATTGAAGCTTGGCGCGGCATCTCGTCGTTGGACTGACAGCCATGCCAGGATCTCCTGCCTCCCCGGGGAGGGCTCCACAGAGCTGTGATCAATAGTACTTGTGACCAAACATCTCAAAAGCACATTAAAATGCCAGTCATTCTATCTCCCTAACCTCCGAATAAATCAGGCTTACTCCCCTGTGGATCAGCAGACAGGGCTGGAGATGGAAAGGAGACACACCCTGTTTTGTCCAATCACTTCCAGGCTTGTAGGGTGGATTGAGTCAGAAATATGGAGGGCTCTTGGGAGATATCAGATAGATGCAATTGAAGATTGGCATGACTGACCTGATGGCTGATGTCACTGACACTGGAATATAAATGGTATATAAAGTAATTGCGAGTCACGGCTGATTTAGATTTTACTTTATAATTTTACACAACCAGAAAGCGTATGTGAATTATTGAACTTCCTTGAATGTATTTTTTGGACTGACTTTGGATGACCGGATTTATCACAGACATGACTGAATAATGAAGAGCTCAAATATATCGTCGCTGTCAGATGAAAAAACATGTATGTCCATTTTTATCGCTTTTCACTTTTATACATGTGTGGATTCTGGGTTTAATGCTCCATCTGTTTGGAAAAAGCTATTATGAAAATGACAAATGAAAAGATTAAAAAATCAGAAATCTTTGAAAGAAGTTATGTTAATGTTAGTTATGGTTGTTTTGAGAAAACTTTGAGTCTTTCTTAGGCTAGAAATCTTTGTTTCTCCTTAGACGAGTGATGTGCAGTGATAAATGTACCGTATTGTATTAAAAGTGCATGATTTGTTGTTTGTTTACACTGCTAGCATCGGTTAGCATCTCCAGAGGTTTTTTGCCTGTCCTGTAGATCTATGCTGTTTGTTTTTTTAAATATGTGTTTTTAATTGGACAGCGATGATGTATTTATAGTTTCTGCTAGTTTTAACTTTTAGTTTATTTTCATTTTGTGTTTGTATGATATTTATAAATCCTGTTTACTTAAATTATCCTCCAGGCCACCCAAGAAGGATGGGTCCCTGCGGAGCCTGGTTCCTCTCAAGGTTTCTCCCTTGGTTTGCTCAAAAGGGGTTTTTGGTCTGGTGGTCCTAACTCTGTAAAGCTGATCTGTGACAATGTCTATCGTAAAAAGCGCTGTACAAATAAACACCGACTTGACTGGCATCCAGGCTTTGAATCATCAGCAGTACACATGGTTGGTAAGGAGTCTACATGCAGACATGAATAGCTAAGGCGGGTGACACCACCATGGATTTGCATCCGGTTCGGGGTGTGTCCCCGGTTAACCAGACACACCATAATAAAAAGTGTTGATAAAAATATTTTATCAAAAATAAAGCAAAAAAAAAAGGCGATGAGAGAAAAATGTCTAGTTCAGATTTTCACATGTGGGTTTCTGACACCATGTTTCACAAATTTTTGTTTTTTTGACACTTCACAAATCATATTTCACGCATTTTTCACGTCGGGTGTTCACATAAACATTTTAATAATATTAAATTCCTGTGTAAGTTTCTTTAAAAATAAATACAAAAAGTATTAAAAAGTAGAGAAAAAGTAGCTGTCATGTAGTGAAACGGAAAATCTGCTAGCACACCAGAGATTCTGAACACCTCGGTTAGAATCTAGGCTCCACCACTGGCCGTGATCCGCTATAATGATTGAGCATAGTCTTTATGCCAGATGCCCTTCCTGATACTACCCTCTTATTTATCCAAGCTTGGGATCAACACCACTATGTACTGGTTTGTTCATCCTAGTGGTTAGGGTGGTGCCCAGCCGACCGATTTCAGACTCTTGACTCTCTAGGTGAAGTGCTATTGAAAAATCCTGCAGTTGTTAATGTATTTAAAAAATAAATAAATAAATAAAAGCTAGAGATTCAAAGATTTACATAAGAGCTCATCATCCTGCAGTATCACTAAAATTCTTTATGCTTATCGAAAAGAGGTTTTACCTTCGGAATGGGATCCTTTACATCAACTGCTGTAGAATATTTAGCTTAGTTCAAACATCTAAATAGGTGAAAAGGTGATCTGAAGGACTTTGATCATGGCAAGATGTGTGTGGGTTTGCATCAAAAACAGACATCTTGGTTTATGTAAATTAGTCTCTAGAGTTTACACAGAATGCTGGATAAATACAATTAGGAAGCAGAAGTTTTGGTTCGAGCTAACAGACTACACATGCCAATGCCTTCTCGTCTGATTGGTCTTCTGCTGATTACCCACAGACCCACGAACCACAAAATACCACAATTCACTTATGACTAATCCACGGCGACTCCCGCATTTCCCATGAGATGAGGTGCAGCTGTGGATAACCAGCAGAAGACCAAAGTGAGGGGGGTGTTGACTTGTCACTTAAAACTCTCCAAAGAGTTATCGGGAGCACACACACACCTGGGCTGGATTTGTGACAGCAGCTATTATTGTTTTTTAAGTTATATTTTTGTCAGTCAGAAATTCAGATTATGAAATAAAAAATCCTTTGAGAGTTTTTTTTATTTTTTATAATTCATGTATTACATAATAACTGGGCAATGCATATGATTTTATTAACAGAATGAATCCATGAAGCCCAGAATCAGAATCAGCAGTTCAGACTCTCTGTGTTGGTATTATTGTGTGGGGAATATTTCCATAATCTAACAGGGGTCCGACCAATTAGCAGTAAAATGTACCACACACACACAAAGAGCACAATTAAATTTACTTACGTACTTGACCCTGAAGCTAATGCAGCTATAGTCTGCTTGCGAAAGCACTGTGTGCCCCCGATACCCCCACCCCTTTGTTTTTGCCTAAAACCTAGAGGTGCTTAGATTTAAATTGGTCACTATAACGACAACATATCAAGGACTCAAAGTAAAGCTCAATAAAGCCTCCTGAATAGACTATTCAGTCCTGATGATTAGGACACATAGATTGTTTTTGTCTTGAAGTGCTGTGTTAGCCCTAATACTAAAGCCTGCTCACTGCA
>JAYDZG010000011.1:18111935-18122592 GCA_034509265.1 Microcambeva bendego
CACACACACACACACACACACACACACACACACACACACACACACACACACACACACACACACACACACACACGGGAGATCAGGTTTTGATGCACAGCTCTCGCAGCCCCTCACGTTACAGAGATTGTGTAATTTTCTTTTCATTTGTTATGATATTCAAATAAATTAAAATTAAAAGGGAGTCACTTTACTTTCTGTATTCCTCAGTTTATATTCTAAATCTTGTAAAGAAAAAAATATATTTTTTGGAAGAAAACAATTGTGTTTCTGCTCCTAAAAAGAAAGATTTTCCATCATCCACAAATCAAAGAAAGCCCTGTTCATTCGAATAAACAGGAGTGTTTTATTTAACAATAAAACATGATATAGTTCCATTGAATGTAATATAAGAACATAACTTTTTAAGTTTTGGCCTGTAACCCTTTACTGAGATTAACTTTTGGCCCCTTATAAGGATTTTTTGGGCACCCCTGTTCTAGAGGATGATAAAATCAGATGATGTAGCATCCAATTTTCTAGAATCTTATTGTATTCTGTAGTGTAATTTCCCCATGAAACTAAGAGACCTTGACAAATAATTACGAAGTCCCACGTTACTCACGTCTGTATTTACAGCTGTCTCATTGTATTTTGAGAAAATTATATTTCTCATACTTGCGTAAGACAACCTCTTTCTTCAAACTGTCACGCAGTGAGACATCAAACAACAATTTTGATATTTTTTAAATGACATGAGGAGATCATTGTTAAAATGATGTTACTTTTCTGTGCTTTATGACATTCTTCCTGATGCTTCTATACTTGTGTAATAAAAACTTGACCAATAAAGCTTTGTCAGCTTTTTGATGACAATATAGGGCTGGTCCTTCGCTCTTCTCGTCTGCAATAATATTTTGACCCCATGTAAGCACCCAAGTACTACATAATGTGGATCATCAGTTTTAGCCAGACTTGATCCTCTGGTAATAGTGCTTGACCAATCATATTAATTTCCAATGGGACTAGAACCCACTTAAGTTGGATTTCATTGTTTGTGGTTTTGGAAAGGGTTGACCAACCCATGTGGGTAACTAGTGTATATCATTAGTGAAAATTGAATGGCCCAAAAGTGGCATGCTGGTTCAGCAGGTAACAGAGGTAAACCAGAAAAGTAGTAAAATAAATAATGTACAACTTTGTGAATAAATATTAAACATTTAGCCAAATACTCCTCCATTTGCAATTATCATTATTATTATTCTTCCATAAAAGTAAAAAATGACTAAAGCAAAATATATAAATGTACCCAGCAGAGGTAAAACAGTTTTTGACTTGAATAAAAGGGCTTAAAACTGATTGGTGGGGATTCAGACTGTTTGAAATGAGGTCTGGTGTCCCACATAACCAGGTGAGTCCCAGGTGCTGAAAAAGCTTTAACGTTCCTCACCTTGAGATGACTTGCCCAAGGGAAAAGAGGAATGTCCTCTGGCTTTTTATGGTTGAATCAAGAGGTGAGAGCAAGGCTACAATGCCCTGTAGATCAAGAGAGGAGAACAATCCACAGTAGACAAGAGAGTCGAAGTCAACTTGCATGAAATGTCATGTGATGCCACCCAGAAAGACTGGGCTTAAACAAGAATTTAGAAAACATGTTCACAGCAGGCAAATTAAATCAACACAAAGAACCAACTTACAATTGCTATTCACATTTATGAAGTTTTTGTCTTCAAAGACACAAATGGGCAATTGAGTGAAATAATCAAATCCACTTGGAGAAAAAACACAACCAATTGAAGGTACATATGGAAACTTTTGATGTTTCATTTGTAATAGCTCAGGTGCTAAGCAATTGTGAGGAGAGAGTATAAAAATCTTATAATTAAAATACTTAAGATGGTTTAATGTGTCAAACAACATATTAACACGAAACTTCTCTTAATTATTACCGGTCATATTTATTCTTGAATGAAAGTGAAAGTTTCACTAATGAAGCTTTAAGTTGCATAAAAGTCTCTAAGTCGGCAACAATGCTCAATCAGTGTGTTTTTAGACTGGCACACTCGGTGGTTGGCCTGTGTTTGTTTGTTTGCTCTGATGCAGCTGAGTACACAAACAACATTTTATAGGCTCCCAGCATCATACAATTAAAGAGTCTCATCAGCCAGAACAGGAAAATAGATGGTTGTGGTGGAGGAGTGTAACCGTCTGGGTCGCTCATGTAAACAATGCAGCGAGATAATCCTGCGCTCTGGGTCTCTGTTGGACTGTGGGATGGATGGCAGGATGATTGGTAAAATAAATGTATATAATCGCACTGTGTTTTCAGACTATTCACTATTTGGCCAATTAAGTTGTACAAATTTAACAACCGACATAGGATCCCACGTAAGCAACTGAAGCCGGAGCTTGAACTTGACATTATAATCATAATCCACTACTTAAACCATCTAACCACCACTACCGGTTCAAATTATGTGTAAAATATACATATATATACACACACTGTATTTATTAATAACTGTTACTGGATGAGAAATGTTAATGAGCCTGTTCATAAATTAGTATATGTTGGATCTGGTATTGGGCACGGCACAGTGGCTAAGTGGGTACACTATGGCTTCACAGCATGAAGGTCCTGGGTTTGATCTGCAGATGGGTCCCTTCTCCCCATGACCTTAAGCTTTTGTATAAAAAGAACAGGTGCCAAGTCGACAAGAAATGAGACCATAGCTTGTTAACACTACACATAATTTCTTATTAAAAGCAAAAACCCTCCAAAACCCACCAAGAGCTAGGGTGCCAAGTAATGAATTACATTTACTTGAATGACCATAAGTATTTTTTTTAAAGTTTTACAACCCGTTTTGTGCTAATAATTGAAATTTGCTACATTTAAAACATTTGATAAGTACAAAAAAATAAAAAATATGCAAAACAAAATCATCTGGCAACCTGGTGAGGTTGAAAATTGAAATTAAACCTTGAAATTAAACCTTGAACCTTCCTGCTGTGAGAAGACAGTGCTACCCACCCAGCTATCATGGCGCTCTCAGCTGTATCTAAACAGGCATTGCAATGCTCTATTGTGGGACTGGTCCTAAAGTTTAGTCTCAATGTCTCACTCTTGCTCACTCATTCCCGAATCTCCTGGCCGGTGTTCTGACAGACAGGCACTCTGTGTGTGTTTGGAGTGACCGTGTCGTGGGTTCATGTGGTGTGTCTCAGTGTCCCCTGCCTCCCATTGGGCTGCATCATCTGCTGAACTAGTCCTCTGATGAACCCACAGCTGGATACAAACACACACAAGGACAGCCAATGTCAGATTTCATTCCAGTGCACATTCCTCAGCTCCTCATTTAGAGAGAGCAAGCAGCAGTCAAAGCAGCGAAGACAAAATATTATGCAAAACCTCTTGCAATAAATCCTATTCATGTAGCTTGTATTTTTCATTACAGTACAATTATAATATAAAGGTTTTAAAGATCTCAGTAATGTAGAATGTCTGGATAACAGTCCATGAATAAATAAATGTCTTTTTAAATCCATTATGTGTATGTATGAATTAAACTACAGATTAGATTTGGAAACAAAAGTTGATGTTCATACCATGATTTACCTTACATGTCATAGATCCATCACTGCCTTCAAAATACATTTAATCCTAAAATATATGTTACAAATAAAAAATATTAGAAAAGACAAAATGCCTTATATAAGCCATATACTACAACAATAATTCTTTGTATGAAAGCTGGGACAGCGCTCCTGGAGAAAAGCAGTCCTGCTCAAGGACCCAATGGGGGCTGCCTGGCAGAGCTGGAATTCAATCTCAACCTTTCAATTAACAGCCCACAGCGCTACCCACTAGACTGAACTATCCGTAACCCTAAGCTCAGAGACACCTTGCAAGCTACCACGATGCTAATGATAAACATAAGTTTTAAAACATTGCTTGTTTAGTGTAACTAGTATGGTGTTAGTATAACAGGATACCCAAAACCAGATTTCAATCAATGCCCAAACAACACAACCCCCTTAACAAGGTATTTGTGTCTCATTCACCACTGTCTAACTGCATTGAGGTAGAACTGTGGATCATTAGCTCCATTGTCCAATAATCATGAGGAGTGTCAATGTGAAACAATGAATAAAATGGAGACCATGGCATTGCACAAACAAGTGAGCTTGAGGAGCAGAGAGGCTGGGTTTGTAATACACATACTGACTCGCACATCCACCCAAACATATTCTCAACCACTTATCCAATCAGGGTCATGGGGTGGGAGTAAGCAGTGCTGAAGCCTATTCAAGCTCTTCAATGGGTGTAAGGCACACAGAAACACCCTGGATGGGGTGCCAGTCCATCCCAGGACAAAAAAACTTGCCTTTGAAATGGAGACACTGAATTATTAATGTTTGTGTCTATGGAAAGCTACAAACCCACACAGAGAGAACATGCAAACTGCACAGACAGGACTATGACCACATGGACCTAGAACCTTCATGCGGTGAGAACACAGTGCTACCCTGACTTATCCACCATGCAGCCCTGAACACAAACTATTTGTATAAATACGGTCCACAAAGCAAAATTTGTAACGTGAGATCTAGCATATCAAATGATCAAACCGCCTCCCTTTTCTTCTTTTACAGAAATTAGGAGTGGTTCTACTAGAGTTCCTCTCAGATCACTGAGCTCCTCACATGCAAATGACAGAAACTCATTTCTGGCCCATGCATCTGCAATCTCGTTCTTTGGGTCATTAACCAAAGCTCATGACCATAGATGAGGGTGGGGACATGAGATCGACCGGTAAATTGAGAGCTTTGCTTTGTGCCTCAGCTCCACTACGATCTGGTGCAGTGACCGCATCACTGCCAATGCTACACTGAACCCAGAGTCAATCTCACAATACCACCTTTCACCATGCAAGAACAAGAACCGAGAGTTTAACTTCAGGAGCGGTTTCATTTCATTCAGCCAGTTAGATTTGTGGGGAGAACCTGGCCCATCAAGGATAAAAAAATACTCAAGAACATGGAGGACATTCAACATCCATTGAACCTGGGACATCCTGTCTGAGAATCAAACCCAGACCCTTCTCACTGTGATGCCAAGCAGCTGCATCCAAGCCTTTTACAAAGCCGTTAGTGCATCCATGCACTAAATAGTGGAATTAGAAAGTATGAACTTTTTATTTTAACCCAAGGTCTTTGAGGTGTAATGCAATGGAAATAGGTAATTAATTAAGAGTACAGAAGTTCATCAGGGGCAGCAGATTGACAAGCCCAAGTCTGGGAATAAAAACATCCTACGTGCTGCTTATACTAAACCGAAGCTGCCATATTGCTGGCCAGATGGAAGGATGTGAAGTCTCATCTGAAAGTGGGTGAGGTGCCTGATAATACCTTGTCCCTCTCCCAAATGATCAAACATATCTCACAGCCACTGGTATTACGATCCAGGTTTTAAGCTAGCTCGACCTCACTTATCTTGTGAGATCAGACAAGATCAGGAGCTCTCACAGTCATAAGCAGTAAGTGGAAGAAGGGTGTTAAAAGGATTTATTGTTTTAGTGCATCACAAAGCTGGACAAAAATACAAGGACATCATTTTGTAAATAGATGAGAATCTTATTTATGTTGTCTTCTGAAAGTCAACGCTGGACAAGTTCTTTTTAAAAAATAAATAAAGATAACATGTTATAAATTGCTTCTCAAAAATATAGTTATATCACCCATAGATTCAAATCATAGCAATTGATTTTTTCCTTCAGTAACAAAGTGTTTAAAATTTGTTAAATTGGGATCTTTGTTTACAATTAAAATGAGTTTTTGGAACTTAGACACACAAAATAGTAAAATTAGAATTTTTACAGCACTGTACATCCAAATTCATGAACTGTGATCATTGCTGCCTGCCTTATGGACTGCAGGATTGCCCTGCAAAAATAAATCCGAGCAGTAACGCCTTGTGATGTGATGCAGTACTCTTTAAAAACTGGAACTCATTCGCCTTCCTGCTTGGTGTGCATAATCACAAACTACAAATGCTTATTGACCTGAGGTGGTCACAGAGATGAGCTTAATTTTTCTTTCAAGCTTAGTCACTGGGGAAGTCCAGAGACATACTATGCTTCTTATCCCCCCTCAAGCCTCCTTTGCACATGGCAGAGTTATTTAAGCGTATTTAAACCTGCCAGCAGATGCAATAAAACGGATTCTGCAAAATCTTTAGTCTTGCTGTGGTTATTTATAACGAGCACAAAACTGGCTAGTCGGCAGATGTAAGAGACATTTTTTGAATGACAAGTGCAGATAATTGTGTAAAAAGCAACTGTTATGCAAGCTGTGCAGCCGTCATAAGTTAGTGTGATTAAGGGATGGGTTGGTTACACTTGAGCCACAAGAGTATTATTGACCAGCTTTCTAATATTCTTTTGGTCCCACAATTTGCTCATATGCAACGAAATGTGATGCAAAGTGTATTCTGAAACCTTTCTATCAGAACCAACATTAAGTTCTACAGTAGCTCACCTGTTGGATCGTCCAACATGGACAAGTCTTCACGCCCATGTCAAATCAACGAGCATTGCCCGCCCATGACGCTGTTTCAGTGTATGACCAAATTAACGCTGTGCTTTTTATTCACTAAATGGCTAAAAGTATTCTGATCTAATGATCAAATTCAGTTTTTTTTAACCACATCTATTGCTAAAACATATACAAACAATTAAACATTATAAATTTATCTTCCAGAAACTACACCCATGTGTTCAAAGCATGCTTGATTTTCAGAGCTACAAGAGTTAGTTTAAGGTGTGAAACATGGAAGGTTTAATTAATCCTTAAAAATAAGGAAAGATGCAGCATATAATCTGGTGACCTTAAAAGGGTCTACTATCTTAGGAAGTAAAGGATTTGGGTCAAAATCCTTATTGTCCTGGATGGAATGATGAATCCCGAGTCTCTTCCAGTTGGCTGCAGCTAGGAAGATGTTATACTCCTTTTACCAGACTCTGGTAAAGCAGCAAAATAAATGTTGAGCTGAAGGAGAACACATCTGGGTACATGGGTGGAGGGTACTCAGATTGGCACTGAAACCAAGGCATGTGGATGGATGAGTGCCATAAGGTGTTAAGGGAGCAGTCAGTTCAGAACAGATGTTAAAACCAGGAGGTGGCATTGGTCAAGGCCAGACATCAGAGTGTCATTTCAAGGTCCTGATTGACCCTCCCTGTCTGCTGGATTGCAGGTAGGGTCCAGAGAACTGGCGGACAGAGGCACTTAGGAAGTAATAGAAGGCTTTCCAAAATTGCCTTGTGAAATGGATCCCCCAAACACACTGATTCACTGGACAAGCCATTAGTCATCACTATTATCCTTGTGGTTCCATTGGCCAAGGGGAGTGTATGGGCGTTCGATAAGCTATGCAGCTTATATTAAGGTTGACCTGTGCCGAAATCCACTACTTAAGAATGTGCAAAACCTTTATTATTGAGCCCTACACATTGTGACAGAACTGCTCTGACCCCTTCATCAGCTAGATAAAACTTAAGCTGCATGATACCCCAGTCAGGCAGTTTAACCAACGGGCCAGCAGCTAGACATCAAAATTTACATTTTCTGCACCCATCCAGAGTGACTTGCAGGATTGCTTTCATAATAGAACATTTCCATCCTCTAGTTTAAGTAGACAATGGTCCAAAAATGCAAATCTACTATAACCATGTTAGAATTAAAGATTTTTTTTAAGAAGTGAATTAAGTGCTTAGAAAATAGGTAATGAACGTTTGTAATCATTTGTAAGACGGCGAGACTCAAAAGTTTTGACAGACAACTTGGTACAGATACCTAAAAAAAAACTACTTAAATACAGTAAAAAAGTATATGTACTTTGTTACTTACCACCTCTGCCCAGAGTACATACAGTAAATGTCCATGTTGTATCTGCCAGACATTCTTCGGATCTGCCTAGATAGGACAGCAGATGGTGCACAGAATGCAGACTGTCATCATCCGGATGAAAATTTGTTGATTTTTTGGTTGGCCTTTAATGAAGCGTAAATTATGGTTATAATAATTTCTGAAATAAGGCATAGAAGGCAAAATTAAGCCAACGAGGTCACCTTAGAGACTGCAGTAAAGAGAGGCACACTGGCTGTCTACCTTACAGCCCGGGAAATAACTCATCATGTTAGTGTTACTTCATATTAATCTTTAATAGGCCCAAGACCAGGTGAGTTGCAGCCCCTCCGATCTGTGGTTTAAATTTAAATCAACACACACACATCCATTCACACAGACACGCAAGTTTGCCTTTGACCTTTACGTCATCCATAAACAACTGAATATTCCACAAATGGTAATCTCCTGTGCTTATTATGCATCGAAAACCAAGAATGAAGGAAGAGAGAGTAAGGGAACAGTAATGGCAAATTTAAAGCTGCTGCTAAAGAGCTTTTTTCCACCAGATGCCTTAGAAGGAATAGTCAGAGGGAGGCATTTCAGGAGGAGGGAGTGCTAATTGCTAATTCTGAACCATGGTGCGAGATGTTTTTTTTCGCTCAATAGAAGCTTTAGCACATATATCCTTCCTTGCAGCAGCAGCAGAAGGTATGGCAGTTTTCTAATCCCCTCACATACACCATCAGCTAGTGCGTATGGGCAAGACGCTTAGTGGTGGCACATAAGCTGCCTCCAGGAGAGAAGCTCTCTGCACTAATTAGACCAGCTGCATTTAGATTGATGCCATTGGTGTGAAAGGGTCTAGAATTTATCCCCCATTTTCTTTACTTGCTGGACGGTTCGGCACTGAAACGGAGCTCGATTCAATACATTTTATTTTCCGATTCTGAGTACAAAGTGCAAATACACAATCAAAAACATTTTGTAATTATTTCCATGCAAGAAGCGTCAATGGAGTATTAAACAATAACAGTTTAAACATTATTAATTAAATTGGTAATATGAATGTCAGTCTAAAACAATGGACTTTAACGTGAAGAGACCCTTTTCTTTGGCAGGAGCAACTTTTCTTTAAAAAAAAGCAGCTCCTCCAGGTCATTCCATAAATCTTTAATAGGGTCTGGAAAGATTGAGACTCCAATTGAGAGTCATCATCCAGGCATAACATTATAACAATGATTATCTCATCACCATTTTGAAGTCTACGCTATGAAATCTCAGCTGCATCCTGAATCACACACATGTAAACGTAATCTCCATTGAACCGTACACGAAAAGTACCCGGTGCTTATGTACTGTTTAAGTATGTGATTTTGGACGTAGCCCTCGGGTTTTGACAGCGGCCCACTGTGGTCCGATTCAGCAGACGAGCTACTGTAGCTGGAATTGCTGAAGTAGATAATTATTGTTCTGATAGAAAGGTGTCAGTATGCACAGTGCAGCACAACTGCAGGGCTGTTTTGGCAACAAAAGACGTACCAATGAGCCTCCATGCCCCCCGAGTGCAGGGTAAGCCATTATACACACTGCACCCAGTTCAGTTGGATGTCTGAGTTACCAACACCTCCCAGTATGTCGTCTCCCAAACTGGAAACCCTCCCTCATCGATATCTCTACGTTACCCTCTCCCATCTCAAGCAGTCAGGGTCCGGTAATCTTCACCTAAGCCAGCAGGTCGGTTTCAACTCCAAACCCAGGAGTGGATTCTCATTTCTCTTTCCCTGCTCCTTGCCGTCTCTCCAACCCTGCTTATTATTGATTTAGAGAGGTGAGATTCTGAAATCAATACACAGCTCTCGACATTCATGGAAAGGCGAGAGAAATTTAATTCCACACAAAATGGTGTTGGCTCCACATGACACCAGCACTCAAGGTTGCAGGTTGATGATGTTAATCATGATTTTATTCTGGTAAATGATTGTGGCCTCCAGTGGCCTTGAGCAGGTCCTCTGTTGCATTGCAGATCGTAGATGTTTATAATATGCACTAGTGGGTAAAAAGAAAAGAAATGAGGAAACTGGAAGATCAACAGAAGGAACTTGTGTTTGCAAATTTGTTCAGATTAATTAAATCTAATAAAGGTTGATGGCTTGTGCTTCAGCTTTTTAGTGGTCAAGGTTGGATGGGTTATGAAGCAAAAAGAGGTCAGCTTTGTCTGGAGAGATTTATACAGCTTTTCCAATCTACCAAATGATGAAGAGGACATCTAGATAAATATGAGGTTTGAGATTGGATATTCAGTTAAAATGCCATAATCATAGAAACTCATTTACTACCCTCTGCTATTTTGCATATTAGATTTATAAAGTATTCAATGGGGTTCAAGATGGGTATCTGAAACAAACCAATATAAGGAAGCTAAATGCATTTAAAAAGGTAAAAAACAACCCTTTCCCTGTGGCATACACTGATCACAGAGGAAAACAGAGAAATTAAGTTAACTTTATTATTTCATGAGTTATTGATGTATTGGGCATAGAACTATTAAAACAGTTGTGGATATATTTATGTTAAAACAAAGCACACTTGTTTTTCTTTTGAAATTTCCAATAAGTTTGATGTGTCACATAACCCTCTTCCCATTGAAAAAACAAAAGTTGGATCCAAAATGGCTGCCTTCAAAATGGCCACCATGGTCACCACCCATCTTGAAAAGTTTTCCCCCTCCCATACACCAACGTGCCACAAACAGGAAGTTACGATCACCAAC
>JAYDZG010000011.1:18125684-18135775 GCA_034509265.1 Microcambeva bendego
TTATAAGTATTTCAATGTCTGGAATTTGACAAAGAAAAAAAAAAAATAAAAATAAATAAAAATAAAAACAATGTGGAGGAATTTGAAACAAGATATTGCAAATAACTCTCCAACATTCAATCAATGCCTCTCTGTGATAAAAACAAATCCTGTGATTTTGGTTACAATCAGAAACCCAGCACTAGAAATTACAGGTTCCTATAAACTTGGTGCCCTATTCTAAAGGCTCCAAATGCTACCCTTCCCCCATTTCAGCCTCTACCCCACTCTCCACTATTTTTTACCATTAAAAATTAATTCATTCGACAATGACCCTCTGGCCTTTTCCATCTCTGGCAAGGCTGCATCGAATCTGCCTCCTCCTACACTGGCATCGACTCAAACCGTAGCCTCAAGCATTCTCAGCTTTAGCCATCAGCTCCCTTCAATCCACATTTTCATTTACCATGTCTAGCAATTCTACTCTGAAGCTTTCAAGAGTAAAAGCTCCGCCATGGGCTTGTTTAATTAAAAAAAGATATATGTTAGATATTTAATAAAATGTATTTTTTTTTTATCCAGGGCACAATACAAAGAAACAATACAAAATATACACATTTATGCCTGAAACAAATCTTTTTACAGCAATTGTACTGTTAACGGTAATCTCTGCCATTACATCATTTTCACTAGATAATGTCAAAATCATTTAACACAAACAAACCAAAAAAAAACCATGATTTTACATTTCATTGCTTCAAGAAACAGTGTTCATTATGCAGTTAGCCCATTAAATGTATTGGTAGATTGAATAAGCTAATTAAATGCTGGCAGATTCAATTTAAGCCAGTCAAGTAGATAGAAATCTCTTTTAAACTGACCCATACCATCAAACAGTTACCACCACCATCACACGGTCTATGGAAATACCAGAAGTGCAAGAAAAATGCTTTTGAAATATTTTTGTACAAGCAAATTTACTGGTCCATGACATAGTATCCAAGTTAGTCCAGGCATTTTTAAACATCAGCTTTAAGAATTGCTTGGGAAATTTTAGTGCCGGAACCACAAGCAGTTTAAAGAATCAATGCTTTCAGATTTAAAGTTTCTTTAATAAGATTTTAACATGTTTCAGAATTGTCACATTCATGATAGGAAACAGTTAATCATTACATAAGATTCAACATTACAGTTACATCAAACACAGTCATAGATAAATCAGTCTCCAATTAACCTCACCTGCATGTTTTGGACTGTGAGAGGGAACCGGAGCACCTGGAGTAAACCCACGCAGACACATGGACAACATTCCCCCAAAAAAAGGACCGGGGGCATCCCACCTAGGGATCAAACCAGGACCTTCTTGCTGCAAGAAGACCATGTTAACAACTTGTACTACTCACATTTTAAGTACGTCTTGCATTACCGACGTGTTTGACAGAAACCCGTTTGCTAACCGGAGGTTAAAGACTGCAGGTCGAGACTGTTGTGTCAATAATGCTGCTCCTGTTAGATGTGATGGGTCCTGGCTTGTTTAATTAGACACACTTTGCTTATATTCAGGACAGGTAGTTACTGGTTACATATGATCAATCAATTTAAGTTTAATATCAAACAATTTATAAATCTCCACTTCACCTCACTTGCATGTCTTTAGACTCAGGGTGCTTCGGTTTCCTCAGACAGGGAGAAGATAAAAACTCGACACAGAAGGACCCAGATCATTCCACGGTGCTACCCACTAAACCACGCTGCAGGGCTCTTGCATCTCTGTTAATGATACATTCACAAATATGCAAATTATCCATGTCCTGAGTACCGATGTATCCATATACCAAATGACGCTGCATGTGGGTGGATTTGTGTGTGTTTTATTAGACTCTTTCAATTATTTTTACTGTACTTGCACTGTACTAGAGCTGATGTAACACTCGATTTCCCCCTATGGGGATCAGTAAAGGAAGCTTATCTTACATTTCCACTGTCTCAAAGTCAGTCTGAGAAATGTAAGTCCAGAAAATGGGTTTCTACATAGAATTGATGCAAGACTTTCTCATTGCACAGCAGAGCAGAAACAAAGTTTCTTACATGGTCCTGAGCCCAACTGACTACATTTATCATAGCAGCATGACAGTTTCTCATTCAGTGATATCTGAGGGCTCAAAGGTAACTCAGCAGTTTAAAGTCTTACCTTACACACACATTTCTCTACATTCCATAAATCGTTTGATCACAGAACACATTTCCACTGTCTTTCATTCCCTCTCCAGTGACTTTAGGCTCAGTCAACTCACTGGCATTTTGGAATAATATTAATACATGGCTTTCTTTTGCACAATAAAGTTGGATATTTTGTGACCCTAGGCCAATGTTGGACAGAAAACCACTGATAAATGTGGATGATCCTCAAACCCTCAGTTGGCAGTTACTTGTAGAACCGATTTTGTTTCAGCGCCGACATGAGTTATAAGCATCATAGTTATGCTCTAAATGTTCACATCTTCTACAAATGTTCAAGCAATTTGACAACAGTTTCCAGTTTTATTGCATTTCAAGTATAACTTACACCAGGTAATTGCATTTTGAGATTGTATTTAACATCATTTGGAAGCCAAGACTATAGTCTGTTAACCTTATTATGTTAAGCACATATGTTTGACTGTATACTGCATGTGTATATCTATGCCAACACTTTACAGTCCGGTTATCCCACATAAAGATGCTTATTAGATGATGAGATGATTAAAACAATAATTTGCCCTTTCACTGGCAGCGGCTGCCATTAACAGATTGAACTTGAGCTGCCCACGCTGGAGACAAGACCTTTACTGCAGTCCATCTCCTGTGAAAATGCTCATTTAGTATACACCTCCCACCACAGACAGGAGCAAAAATGAAACTTTTTAAGGACCATAATTAACATGCTGCAGAAATGCTGGTATTCAAATAATCCACTTTGCACCAGTCACAAGACTGAATCTTAGCTTTTCTATCGGCCAGCTGACCTTTACAGACAATAATAGGCTTGTCTGTTGGGCTGCAGTTGCAACCCCTGGTGGCTGGGCAATAGACAGCTCTCCATTTGAACCAGTCTGATTCCGATGAATGACAAGCAGTCATTACTGCACATGTCTGAGGTCAGATCCTGATGTGGGTTTGTTACAGCCTACCATGATCAAGTAAGGGGAGCTGCCGCAGTAGACAGTCAGGAGTTCGATACAATTATATTTGAAGGAAAATGTGAAATAAATAAATAAAACAAACCAAAGTGGATCAACACATTTATAATGTAATCAGAGAGTTGTGATGCAACAGCATGTATATTTACAGCTAGTATACGTGCACCCAAACTCCAGCCCGTGTTGATGGGCTCGCATTTAGTTGATTACCAACTGCCCCAAGTCCCATCTACTCAGGGGAAAATGTATTAGAAAAATCTGGACACCCACCAAAAGGTGATCTAATGCAAATAGATAAATTCAGAACCACAAATCAAAAGAGAACAGGACTATAACATTTAGAAATCACCCTATCATCATTCATAAAGTGCGAAAAATGTCTGGATAAATAACCTTGTGTAATGTCATTATACATGTTTTTAATATATATTTCTTTACATTATACTTGCACCGTTAATGATACTCACTAGTGCATCTAATATCCAAGAATCAAACAATCTATTTAATGAGTTTCAGTCTTCAAGTTGAGGTCAAGTCCAAAAAGACCAAGGACAAAGTAAGGACTATTATTGAATCAGTTCCCGGTTTACATGCATCCATAGGGAACATTGATGTCTTAATAATTTTGCCCATAAAGTGGCCATCATAATTGTTTGGCTTTTTCCAACACCTATTGCAAACAGGTTTATAAAAAACAATGACATACGTTTAGTTATATGCACCAAATATTGGTCAACAATTTGGAAAATGCCATTGCTGATTGGCCTCACTGTTCCACTACTTTTGGAGTGGATAATATGGTTAATCCATTTATTTATTAGAAATGATCAGCATTTCAACTTTTATTTCCAGGTATTTATATCTGGATCCGATACACAGTTCAGAAGATAGCACCTTTTGTCTGAACCCATTTTACTTATGAGTAAAAGTATTGTAACATGCACGTGTCTGTTATATTTTGTATATCTACATTCAGATTTGGGGTTTACCTGTGCATATTGTACGTTTATAGTTAGAAGAGTAATCAGCATGACAAGCAGAGAGCTGTCTATGGGTGAAAAACAAGCTATTTTTAAGCTGAGAGAAGATGAAAAATCAATCGCAACAATTGCATAAACATTGGCCAGAGCCAGTACAACCATTTGGAAGAAGAAGAAAGTAATCACTAGTGTACTAAGTAGCCGATGTCCAACAGGTAGATCGAAGAAAACAGCAGAAGATTACAGGAGAAATAAAAAAAGACCCTAAACAACTATTAGTCACATCAGCATCAAACTCCAGAACGCAGAAGTAAAGGTCTCACAATCTACTGTTCTCAGAACACACCATGAACAAAAGTATAGAGGCTTCACCAGAAGATGCAAACCAATAGCAAGAAATTCAGATACAAGCTTCAATAATTCAGGGACAAAGTTTTTGGACTGATGAAACAAATATGAACCTAAAGGCTAAATGAATGCTTAAGTCTGGAAAAATAAAGAATCTGTTCATGATCCCAAACATACAAACTCCTCTGTGATGTCAGTCATGGCTTGGGCTTGCAAGACTTCTTCTTTTGGGCTCCTTTATCTTCATGGATGATGTCAAAGTTTAACCGTAATCACAGTAACGTGATTTTCACAGCCGTGAATTACATACGCCCTTATTTATGTATGAAGACACTAGCAAGTTTTAATATCCATGAGCTACATATTGCTGTCAAACATCAATGCATTACTGAACAGACACTTTTTGCAACAAGTGAACAAAAATTGCCACAGCCAGCCATAGCCAAAAATGTCAATTACACAACTAATTAAGAAAGCAGAGTTTAGAAATTATGGATTTGTATATTATGTTGACTATAATGGGACACATCCTAATAACATCTACCAGAGGACCAAAACTTCATTCATTTTGTACTAACTGACCTAGAAACGTTAAGTTCAGACTTTTCAGTTAACCGATCAACGGATTTTCACTAGATCTAGCTGATTTAGTTAGCCAAGAAATACCATTTGGCCTTGTGAAATGATCACAACCTGCTTTAATAGCATTGTGTTTTAGTTGGAAAACTTAAAAACCATTTAATGATTTGCACAATGCCGATTTTAACATGGATAATGTATGTATAATGGTGCTCAAAAGTCTCCATTGCTAAAGAATGAATGGACAATGCAATTAGAGTTTGATTAGAAGAGCACTTAATCAAGTCCTTTCAAACCAGACAACTGCATGTTGTCCAAAAAAAGGCATTCGGCACCAAATTGTGTGTCTCGCTACTTTGTAATTGATTTCCAGCTATTTAGTTTCTCTTCTAATCATGGAATCTAATCTTGATTGCATCAGGGAACAATAGCATCTTGAAAATGATGATTGCAATGAAAATGTGATGAAGCTGAAGGTACTGATCACTACAGCTGGTTTGGGGGAAAAGATTCATGGCTGTCGCATGTTCAAACATTTTTGCTCCTTTGCCCTGTTTTTAGAAAAATACAATCTTCTAAAATTTCTTTTACATATTTTAAAATCTATACATGGAGCTCACATATACACAGATTTGTTAATACCGATGCGTGAACGAGTTTGTGATGTCACTCTACCCATGTGATGCCATTCATGCTTCTATGTTCATGATCAGATTTGCTACAGGCTTTATCAATATAAAATTGAAATCAAAGTTGCACATCTTTTGTGAAATTTTAAACCAAATCCCACATTAAGAAATAAGTGACTAATACAAATGAAGTATCCTCGCATAAATACCCAGGCAACCATGTAACCTGGCAACTAGTGATGTCAACTAACCAAGGTGAATGGCAGCAGTGCCTTCTGCTGTTTAAAGTAAATATCAATTTATTATATTTTGTATTCAACTATTTGAATAGTTAAGCAACAATTAAGCTCTCATACTTGCCAAAATTAAACATGAAACAATGAGAAAAGGCGAGAAGAAAGTGAGTCTCCCAGCAAAACCTAGTCGGTAACTCATGTAAACAGAAAATTGTGCCGGCTAGGGAACAGTTAATTAAGAAATCTATTTATCTGTATTTTTATTTATCCAAGTTAAAACTAGGGCTGGCTCAATACCAATTTCTATGTTCGATACTAATCTGATAGTCATTTCTCCTCTTAAAAAACTAAGCAGTAACAATCCATGATGTAATTTGGGTCAACTACATGCATAAATATATTAAATATTTAAAAGAGCTTTGAGAAGATTTTTTTTTTTTTAAGAAAAAGACAAAGTATGCAACAGCCATGACTGTCTCCCCCAAACCAGCCGTAGTGATCAGTACCTTCAGCTTCATCACATTTTCATTGCAATCATTATTTTTTCCTTTTTGTACAACTCTGAACGGTGATGTTGTAGATTCTGTATTTATTCCTTTACAATAATTATTTCACAGAGTTAGTTTGTGTGGTTCAAAACACTAATGGCTTAAATTGTGTTGAGGATATGACAGATTTCCTCAACATCCAAGATTAAGCAACAGTAAGGACTGGATTAGATTACATTTTTTTCCCTTCTTAGGTCTTGACCAGTGAGCCAATATATATGTTTTGCCTAGGGATCTGTATCAGTCAAAGTACCTTGTATATTTTGAACTGTATATATGCACTGAGAATATATTGACCAACTAATACACAAGTGGCTGAATACGTGTTACCTCTCAGTGTATTTCAATCTGGCTATTCATCTCGGTTGTACACAGCCTGGCATGCTCTGCAGTTTGCTCAGTGTAAACCCAAACTGGCTGTCGGCATAAAAGACAGATCACCTGACTCGCCATAAATGAGGCATTACTCTACAATTGATCCGACATGGTTTACAATAACACAGGGACCTCAGTGTAGATCACACTTTTTTGAGCAAGCATGAACTGGAATAAGCTAGGATGCAACCAAACAGAGTTGCAGAATATCAGAGCCTCCCTCTCCAGGGTGACCCAGACCTTTGAGCACACACACACAAACAGCCACTGCAATAAAAGGGGTGTACACTTATCCACTTTTTTGCTTTAATTAAAGCATGCAGGAAGTGTGAAATTAACTCTCTCCTGCACTGGCCTGGCAGGCCTGAGTGGGAGTGTGAATCGGGTTCTTTTGTCTCTTGTATAATTAGCACCAGCCGTGATGAGAGCACGGCACCAGTCCACTTAAACCAGGAGCCACCAGCATGATGAAAGGCAGACAAAAAGAGAAATGAAAGCCAGAGAGGAAGATAGAGGAGGATAGAGAGAATGAGAAAAAGACAGAAATAGGGTTATTACGACTGAAGAGAGGGGGGGGGTGTAAAAGAGCACTGCTTCCTGAGTCCCGGGATAATTTGGCAATCCAGTGCCATTCCGTCACCCTCTGCTGAAAGAAGGAGGGAGCTAAGCTGGAGGAAAGTGAGGGGGACGAACGAGTGCGTGCAGGCTGATAGATGGCACAATTTAGAGCGAGAGAAGGGTAGGGAGTCTTATGAGTTTAAGAAGTGATGAAGACAAAATGGGCCTTTAGACTCACATAATAACTGGTGAGGATTCATCCAGCTCCTCTAGGTTTCGACCCCGATGCTACACTGGTTCCCATCTCTGCTCAATACTTTCTTTATAATCCTGAACAGGTCTAGCTGTTTGTTCTTTGGTGACATTTTTCACTGAAATCCAGCAGTAGACCAGCCTTTGAGCCTTTTGTACAATTTCAAATATTGAAATCACAGTTCTTAAGGCATAGGAGTAAACAAAACAATGTAGAAAACGGAGTTGGGCATAGCAATTTGGTCTCTAGGGTGATGGATTTGACTTGACTGCACCAAGGTCCCACGGTTATTGGCATATTGGCATCATAAGCTTTTGTCTGGCAACAAAGAGGGCAAAGCTTAAAAAGACAAAATGGGAGCAAGAGAAAAACTGCATTTTGAGTGTAAATGCAGTCATCAATAAATTGGCTTATCAAAACCTCTGCAAAAACTTCGATACCATGTAAAAGTATTTACACTGTCAACCTCAGGAAGGATTCTCCCAATGTGCCCTCGCTTCTGAGGTTGGACGCAGAAAGACTCATTTTGCATTTATTAAAAGTATACCCCAAAATTCAAGGTCACCGGTGCTGAGCCACAGAATCCGATCAGCTGTCTGTCAAGACACAGGATGACCCTCAACCCAAATTAAGGCCATTACTGGTGCTGACTGCAGCTCAATAACCATCAGACGGCATCTGCAAGGGAAGGGCTTAAGAAACAATAAAACGTCTTCAAAGACCAGGTTTCATTCAATGCTACAAAATTGCTCATTTGGACTTTGCAAGGGAGCACCAAACATGGGACAGTGAAATGTAGAAGAAAGATTTATCCTCTGATGCAAAACCTTCACGGTCCTGATGGCTTCCAACATTACTGGCATGATAAGGAGATCCAATGTTTTCTAAGCGACACATGATTTCACAATAGATTCATCTGATTTAAGATAAGTCACAACTAAGGGGTTAGTTTATTTTATTTGAACTTCACGTTTTATGCTTTTGATCTTCATTACGTTTAATCACGTTTATATCAAACACACAACTTTGAATCTCTTTCACCTCACTCATGTTTTTGTACTGTGGGAGAAAACTAAAGCACCTGTAAGTAAACCCAGGCAGACACGGGGAGAACATGCTAACAGAAAGGACCCGGACAACATCCACCTGTGGATAAAACGCAGAACCTTCTTGTTATAGCATAGTGGGAGTGTTCTGTGTTTGCAGATCTTAAACTTTCATGATTTTGGAACTGGTTCAGAAGCAACTAAATAAAATTATAAAAGAACAAAGTTTTCCTTCATTCTTACAGACACCAACACATTATTAATTATTTATTGTGCAGCACAAAAGGTGGCAGGATGCAGGATCAACGTGGACAATACTTGCTGAACCCACATTTACCCAAGTCTCCTTAAAAACAAATCTGTGGGCGGGATCAGTGTCAGTAACTGACAGCTCAAATCCCTCACAGCTTTTATGTTACTACGTACCATCATGATTGATGCTTTATCCAGGTCTTTCCCAATGCCAAGTCCCCGTTTGTAGTCACAGCACGAGCAGCGTGTTTACACCGGCTCCTTCCTATTGATCTGTCCATGTAGCAACAGTCGTCTGTCTTCTAATATCTTAATTGGTTAAGTGATTTTATTGATCCCTAAACTGTTCCTTGAATGTATTTTCTTCATGGTCGTGAGAAAGCCGGTGTAGTGACCATCATTCCTGTTACCCCAACAGTCCTGCTTACCCCAGATTACTTTAATGGGACTGTAATTGATACATCCACCATCAAGTGAAATGAGCCTGTGCTGGGAACGGCGAAATGCTGTCTAACACTGATTATGCTCATGGTAATGGGATCATTAGTAGTTACTAGCATACGGCATCAGTCAGCACGTAGGAAGTGATAATCAGTTGCTCAGAGCTGGTCTGTATGAAATTGCAGACATGCTAGTGTCTGAGTTCAACATTTTAGAACAAATGAAATAAAAGTAAATAAAACATGCAAGCATTGCATAGACATGTTTTGCCCTGTATAGGATTCAAAGAGTATAGAACACCAAACAGTGGTCATATTGGTAAGATTCGAACAGATGCAGCAGTGGTGTTGTGATTTTTAAACTACTTAAGTTGAACACTTAAGTGTCAATGTTAAAAGGCTTTTTTAAATGTCATGATTTTTACAGAAACATAGCCAAGTTATAGCTAAAAATTAAACTGGAAAAAATCTGTTCGAGTGATTTTTGTGCAAAGAACTTCCTGAACATGTCTTGTATAACCCATAGACCCATTCTAACTTGTTTAAAAAGAGTATATTATGTAGCCTTTAATATTCATATATAGACCTACATTGGAGTATGTTGATTTTGTTTGTATTCTCTACATATATTTATAAAGTGATTGACTGTAGATGGTGAATGCCTGAAGTTACAAAAAAAGTATTTTGGA